>JARFOC010052626.1:0-19969 GCA_031763485.1 Osmoderma eremita | reverse complement strand
TGTTTTTTCTCCATGCTGCCGTTGGAATTTTTTCTAATTTTCTGCAGTGATAGGAAGCATTATCGAGAACAATCACTTAATTCTGCGGTATATTTGGAAGCAATTTCTTAATAAACCAATCCTCGTATGTGTGTGAGTCCATCTCATGATGAACATCATCAGTGTTTTTCTTGCAGAGAAATGTATATTCAGCAGCAGGAACAAATCCATTATCATTACCAACTAATGCAAGCGAGGTCCGAGCCCGGTTGGGGATTTCAAACCAGTACTTAATTCTTGGATGAAAGCTTGTCGACTATGTTGGATTGTATTGTTGTGTCCAAGTTTTATTTATTGCATGCCCTATATTCGGTCATGATTCATCAGTATTATTATAGTTCCACCAGAAATAATTAAAGTTACAGACATCTCAAATAGCAAGAACTAAATTGTATCTTCTCTAAATTTCTTGATCTCTCGTAAGTATTTCTGTCTCCACCTAATAATACCGTCTCGTTCGATGAGTATACTTTTTCGTCCTACTTTTTTAAATTCGAAACCCATATCGTGTAACAATCTATGTAAAGTTGCTCGACTGAAGTTAGGGAGATCAACATCAGCATTGACAGCGGCAGAAATTGCATTTAATGTAGGCGACATATTCTGTATAAAAAAATACTATGCACTTTACGTCGACTAGGTGCTTGCGTGTTTCATCATATGTTTGTAATCGGTCATTTAGTTGTATGCCTTTCCCTTTCTTAGGCTTTTTGGACTTGATAATGAACCAATTTGTTGCTCCTCTGAGCAACCCAAAGTTTTACTTGCTTCTTGAACTGGAGCACTCACTTTCATAGATTTATTAAAATAATTTATGACATTTGCAATCATACACTTCTCCTTCCGGCTAAATTTTCCCCCTTACGCCGTTTTTTCCCTACAGGCTCCATTAATGCAGTGAAAACTGTAATTAAATGTATAGGTTATAAAATTTCTAAAAATCAAGGAATATATCCATATTTTAAAACTACGACGATAACGATTGACAGCAGTAGACGCTACTAGACAGATAGATAGGCATCGTTGCCGACGCCGACATATGTAAATAAGTTGCTACATAACAATCGGAAGTGAAGACAGCAACTAAGGATAGTAAGAGATAAAAGTTGCTATTATATCCGATACTGCATTTGGAGGTTGAGACGATCTATAGGGCTTGTATACTTGGTATACCTACCTGTATCAAGTTCCGTTTTTTGCTGCAATACCAAGAATTTAATATTAAGAAATAAGGAAATAATGCCAACGCAATTTTATTTAAAGCGTGTGTAATTAATGTAATGATGAGAGAATCTAACGCAATAATCAGCAATATCATTAAATTGACGTGTGATTCGGTAGGAAAATGACTTACTTTGATATTGCGTACTACACTAAATACCTGGGAGTCATGAACCAGTAACATCGGTGCTATTACAAACGTAAGTAAGAAATACCATAATTGATATAATCTTATTCATTGTCTTTTGCACCACTCCTCGCATTATTTTCGTATTATATAAGAGTATTGACAAAAGAGAAGTACTATCCTTCAACGAATAGCACATGCATTGTCAGTAGGTTTCACAATTTAGTTAATTAGATCTTTCGAAAGCACGAAATAAAGTTAAGTGGACATAAATCAACTTTGGGAGAGAAGTCATATAATCTAGAATTTAGCGTACATACATACATAGACATCATTATATATAATAGCCACAGTTAAGATGAATGCATTCTGAGACAAAGGGCCCTTTAATTTCATTTCTCATATACAGTTTGTGGCAACCTGTATGCCATTTATATTATCTGTAACCCCACACATTCGTGGATGGTTATTTAGGTTTGTTGTAGATCGCAAAAATTGTAACCGTACATGCAACATCATTCTCACTTCATTCCCACGTTCATGAGTATTAACGGATATAACACAGGATTTGCATTTATATAACTAACAATTAATAATATATGTTAAATAATTTTTTGTTATTTTATTATTTCATTAGATGATTAGTGTTTATAAATACATATACTATTTAAAAAATATAATAATAATAATTTGCTCTACAGGACGTGAAGCCATAGGGCTAATAAGATACTAATATTAAGAACTAATATTAAGTGCTCTACGGACTACATTTCTCCATTTTCGTCTGTTCGCTACCATCTCCTTCCAATTTCCTATTTTCATTTTTTTTAAGATCTTCATCCACTTTATTCATCCATCTCTCTCTTGGTCTTCCCAAAAATGTTATGGACCTGGGACTCAGTAGGAGAAAATTAACTTTCCTTAAGTCCAACCTCACTTAATATGCCTTCAGAGTTCTGAAAATCTGCAAAAGTAAGATGTGAAGTTGAAGCGGTAGAATTTAAATGCAATTTTGTTAAAATTAAAGAAAATACCTCTTCATTTTGTGTGGCAGAGACGGGGTGATGAAATTATTGTCCGAAGAAGAAGAAAGTGTAGCAGAAATGCAATAACCATGATCAACTAGTTGAAAACATGTATTCAAAGCTGAATTATCACTACCTGGTTCTAAAGAAAGTAAGTCACCTGATTCATTTTCAGAAGTAGGATAATGGAGATAATCCTTCATTACTAACTTTCAAAGAAGGTGCACGCGGAATAGCATCATGATTAAGGTATTTCTTTAGAGAATGATAATTACAATGAGAACTATGAAAATGCCCATAACATATTCGATAATATACATTTGCGGAATCATGTAGGTGACATATTTCTTTCCAATTTTTCGGTGTTCTTGGATACCTTGGGAACCTATGAAACCGAATTGTTTCTTTACCCCCAATAAACGCTTGAACAACCAGGAAATTTACAAGACTTGTGAATCTTAGGCATGTCTTAAATACGTACGTATTTGCTTTATGTTTATATGTCAAATATTAGAAATTCATGTACGCAACGAAGATGTTACACTTTGCATACTTACTTTTAATCTAATACTAACAGTCGATTAATAGAGTAGGTACTGAATATCCTATGGTCATAACGTTGTCGTTTTTGCTACTTATTTATTGCTACTAGTGACATTAAATTAGTATAAATAATCCTAATAAAATGCTTCGCAACACCGGTTTTGCTCATCCCCGAAATGAAGCAATATGTGTAATTATGGATCAATTGCACCATTCGTCCCGAAGCATTTCGCATATTCTATGCAATTAGCGTTTCAAAAATGTATGTGTTTTAATGATCGCGTCTGATAAACTGCATATTTTCCTTTCGTTTGACATTTTACATATATAAAAGGATTTACACTTTCTTTACCTAAATACTATGTTGCTGTGTTTATAAAATTATTACTAGATAATTATAATATAATTATATATATATTACTGTGGAAACTTTGCTAGCAGAAGTTCTTAGACGATATTTCAGATTTTTTTTTATTTGGAATTATTTATTTATTTAAAGAAATTCCCATTTGCAGCTCTTCCCAATCTTTTTCAACTTAAAATGTACATCGAAACACAGCAAAATGGGTTGTCTTAGTTGCTGCATTACGAAATACTATTGAAAACTAGGTAGATAGACAACATATAATAGAATTAAATACTATATTTTTCTCATACATTATGCATCTTCTTTTATTAATAAATGTATGACAGATCGCTGCTTCCTGCTGAAACCAATTGTTCACATTATAATTTGGTCGCCCACGAATCTATAGTCCAAAATTTTGGTTAATCATATCAATATAGCGTTTTGCATTTACTGTTAAAGTCTTGCCTTTAGCATTCTCAAAATACGGCCATTACTAGCCAGTGTAATGTTTTTTTTCTGGAGGCTGGAGACATGAAAAACAATTTTATGCATTCACATTGCTGAAGAGCATATTCTGAAAACCTTCGTTAATTCTCTAGTCACAAATGGAAATCAGCGTTCTTGAACTTTCCAATTATTTAAATCATAGATCTTTCAACTTCAAAGTCTATTGAGAATGCGCTGTACTGTTGACCCCTGCATGCTGTAAAACCTTTTACGGATTTTGTCTTAAGAATTGACGAATGTTCTCTGCATGTCTATGGGTTTGAGAAGGCTTCGGACGACCCTACCATTGTATTGCTCTGATGACTCCTTTCGAATAACCTAACCTAATAACAATTGATTGCATCACTTTGAGCCTATGAAATATCATGTAACTCATGACCGCGTCGATAGAGACGACGTACGGCAACTATAGATCGTCTCAACCTTCGTATGCAGTATGGGATATAATAGCAACTTTTATCTCTTACTATCCTTAGTTGCTGTCAATAGCGCTATCTTCACTTCCGATTCAATGAATACAATAAATACTAAAAGCACAAATGATGAATGATTACAACATTGATATATAAAAAATAATAATAAAACGACTGCCAAATTACTGCTCAAGAGCAAATAAAATACACAGTTTCCTAGTAATAACTCACGTAATAACTAATTTAGTTTATAAACTAATTTAATTTCTTTATCGTTTCTGAATATATTATGGCGTTAAGCAACAAATTAAAAAGCCGAAGCCGAAATAGAAGAAGAAGTCTATCAAGTGGCGGTCTGAAATTTGATTTACACCTCGTGTTATACGAATGAATATCAGAATGTAATAGAAAATTGTTTCGATTAGAAAATGTCTGAACAAGGACCCCCGAGTGTATATAGAAGGCAAGGGTAATACACCAAATTTTATAAAGAAATGGCCTGCATGAATCGGCACTGCCAATGCCAGCCATACAGCGAATTATACGCCTTTGGGCGAGAAAAACATTATGCGCGTGTGGCGATGGGCCCCAAAATGTAATACAAAATGCGCGTTTATTATCGAAAAGGTTTGGCATAGGATGCCTATTCTTCAAACTTTAAACTGAGGCAAAGTTTACGTTTGTAAGTAAGGTTCCTGTTTAACTCTTTTTATTATAAATTGCTGAATGGATAAACCGTTTTGAATTTTACAATGCAAGTATATTCTACATCTTTGTATTTATAGGGTATACTTTGTAGTTTAAAAATTGTTAATCGGGTGAAGCAATGGCTGCGTTCGAAATACACAAATCGCTGCCCGAACGTTTGCAACTCGCTTACTCAACATGTTTAGTATTTCTGAACGATCATTTCAGGATTTGTTGTGATTGTGGTGACAGTTGAGTATTTAAATGTAATAAACACTTTGAGGTTATAGCGTTGCTGTGAGTTTATTTTATTTTTTTCACTGAAATTTGCTATGGAGAATGAAATAGTGTTTTTAATGGAAGATGATTATAATTTAGAAAATAGTATTAACACCATATTGAAACATATCGTGTATGATTTAGTAGAATGAATTTTCGATTCGAGCATTCAAATACATCCTCGTAATATTCCCTCAAGGAATAAGAATTATTTCGATGTGACTGTTCCCAGATATTCAAATGATCAATTTTATGAACATTTTAGGATGTCACGAACGGCTTTTCAGGTAAAGGATAAGCGTTTAGATGCCAGTTAATCATTTATTTAAAATACATTTTTGCAGGTATTAGTGAAAGTTATTGGAAATAATATTCATCTTCTTTCAAGTACGCTCTGCAGGATTTCCAGGAATTGTGGGTGCTATTGATGGGTGCCACATACCATGTAGGCAGCCCCCACAAAATCCAACTGATTTTTATAATAGAAAAGGATTTAACTCCATTATTTTACAAGGTTCAAATGCATAGGATAATTAAATTTATGTTTAGTATAATGTGTTGTAAGTGTCTGTGATAATAGAGGACAATTTATAGGTTGTTTTATTGGATTGCGGGGTCGTATGCACGATGCTGCAGTATTTCGTCACAGTATGATTTTTCAAAAACTTACAGGTGGACAAAACAGATTGCTCTCCCCAAATTTACATTTAGTTGGTAATTCAGGTTATTCACTTTTTGAAAACGTGTTAACTTCTTTTCGCGATACTGATCACTTAACACGCCAACAATTCATTTACAACACAAATTTAGGTGTATGTCGATCGGTTATCGAACGAGCTTTTGACTTATTAAAAGGTAAATGTAGAAGATTAAAATATTTAGACATTCAAGATTTTGAGTTAGGAAATAAAATGATTGGTGCAACTTGTGTTTTGCATAATTTTATAATAGCTCAAAATGATGATATGGACATGACAACTGTAAATAAAAGAAACTTAATAGTTTCATTGTTTTAATTATTTAAAAATAAAATTTATAAACAAAACATAATTCTCATTCATTCCATCCAATTTATTTTCAAAATAAACGTTTAAATTAAATAGCAATTCTTAAGAAAACTACAAAAATTAATAATAAATCTAATATAAATGTATGAAGTTTATTTCTTCAAGTTGATTAAGTTTGCTAAGGGTTTATATCTTTCATTTTGAATTTCAATGCTTTTTTATTGGAATTGGAAAAGAAGTAACGGAGTACTTGTAACTTAGAAACTAGTCTTGTAACGCTAATAATTCACTATATTTCAGGGATTCAGCAAGGGTTAGAAAAAGCTGACATTGAATTAATATATTTCTTTATTAGCCAAATATTTTCAACACTGATCGTGTCTTCATCAGGGCTTGAAATGTTTAATTATAAAATCCTCAGATTTTTCTAACCCTTGCTGAATCCTTGAAATATAGTGGAGTTATTAGCGTTACAAGATTAGTTTCTTTTTTATTCCCAGCTCACCGTGCTATGACTATTTTGTAAGAATGTTTCATATTCCGCATTTTTCGATCAAGTATGTCTTCATTTACATTAATATACCCTTTTATATGAAATTCCCCCATAATTGCAGCCCATACCTTTTTCTGTTTAATTTTCGGATCACAAAATTCATTTTCTCTACGACGATACTCATCCAATAATAACAGAGAATATCTTTTATCCCATCTAAAATCTGTATTAAAACTAAGAGCAATATACATCTCAATTAAATAATCCAAAAACACTATCTGTAATTCCTATTATTTCTGAATTTATTTGCTTTCTGTAATGTTGGAAAAAATCGGTATCTGAGGCCAGAGACATTACATTAAGCCTTTTGTTGAATGCAGATTGCAATTTCACTTACCATTTAATAATATTTCAGGATTCTCATTTGGCTCTGTAACATTATACAACGCTCCTTGGCATTTATAGGTTTTTTTCGTAATACGCCATTCCTTGAAACTATGTTGAAACCGGTATAATAGATATAGGTTATGGTTTCCGCTTTATTTCCACCGTAAATAAAGCAAATTTTAAATCCGCTGGAAAAAATGGCGTCCGATGAGTAAACAGATTGTTCAGAAAAAAAAACACTCAACAGTTGACTAAACATTGTGTCTAGCGAACGCAGCCTAACGCAGCTAATTGTGTATATTAGACCATAGACAAAACAAAAGTAAGGAGAACTAAGCACGCGCTACTGGCCGAACACTCACAGTGCCAACTTTACATATATGCCATTGATATCCTACCGGCTTACTTTCAAAAACATTCATGTAAATGGTTTGTAACTAGAAACTATTAAACTGCATGCGTTACAAATTACAAAAAAGTTTTTCCATTATAAAATAGCGTTTGACTTTCAAGTTAAATACCCATTAGCTACACCGTACATTATACCAAATTATATGAAATAACAGTCATTTTATGTTAAATTAGTTAGCAATAGCAATTGCGGTTTAGAGCGCCATTCTCCTCCGTGCATCACGCATGAAAAAGAGGACGGCACCTATAATTCAATTTTAAATATGCATACGTGATCGATGATCCCATGCATGAAACAGTTCTGTAAAGTTCAACTTTATGTCGGCGTTCTTTTATTTCTGATTCTATGCCCGACTTTCATCAAATAAATCACACGTTAGCAATCGCCTTGAAAACTAGTTTACCCTTTGTGTATTCTCTCTCTAAAGTATCGTCTGGGTACGAGTAGGCAATATAAAAATTTATCGTCTCTGATCCCTTAAAATCAAGAAGAATCGAATAAACTAAAGGAAATGTATGTGTGTATGTGCCGGAGAGGGAAAGCACAGGAATTTATACTTATAAGGAAAAAAATTGAAAGATTATACTGCCGGTCAGCTTTATTTCCACCTTCTACAAAGGAATAAAACTGAAATCGTACTAGTTTTCTGAAACAGACTTTAATCATTTTAGTAATTTTTTATTACAACTATTTTAATTTCTCATAAAGTAACGATTTTAATTGAATTATTATTATTTTGTGTGTAGCATCGCTGCACATGACGCAAAAGATTTTATTTTGTTGACTTACATGTATTCACATCTAACACTATGCCTATAAACAGAGAAAGAAGAGCATGTTGGATGCTCAGTAATTGATTGCTTATTCTCGAACCGGAATTAAGAGAACGAATACCGTAACAAAAACAGCTTAGTTCATTTAGTATAAAGTTCAATGTCTTAGAAAGAGGTATATTTAAAACAAAATATGTCTAAAGTATGCAAGGATTTATTACTAGAGACTATCAAATATAAACGAGCCTTCCCTTCCCAACGCTCAGCCAACAAAGACTCGTTCATATTTTATTGCTCTAATATTACTCAATGCCGATGACGTCCTTCATTTTCAAAACTTCCTACATTTTCTCACTTAAAGATGCGGCAAACTTGATATAACAGTTATATTATTATATCAACGGAAAAACCTACTTACTTGTTTACTTGTGGGTGGGATGACATCCACCAGATTCGATAATCCATCCCTTCTACTACGGCCCCTAAGTCATATTGTAAAACGGATGCCGTCCTAGAGTTCATCAAACAAGTCCAGGCCTCTAAAGTAGCTCAGAATCTTGTTCAATAAGGAATTCTTTCAGGTCAGCCACGGAAGTAATTTCCTTCCCAAAGATGGAGTAGCTGATTCGAGGGGCCGCAGGACAGTGGCACAGAACGTGCTCTAGTGTTTCTTCCTCCTCCACGCACAGTCGGCATTCAGTTTCTTTCGATAACTCGACTATGTGTAGGTGCTTTTGGGTCTGCAGCTACCTGTAAACACAGAAGTAATTATTTTGGCCACTTTACGGTCAAATTCTAGTAATTCTCTAGTTCTGACATGATTACATGGTTCTGCACCCTGGAAACACCTCACGGCACCCTTTTTTGCAAGTGTGTCGGGTATCTCATTGCCTTGAATGAGGGAGTGGCCCGGAACCCAGATTAGGGTTAGTTTCTTAGTCGCTCCTATAGTATTAAGAATGGTTTTGCAACTACAAATCAGTTAAGATTTGGACTTGTGCGCCTCCAATACTGTCAATACTGACTGTTGCTGAAAATTTTTATTGATTTGTGTTTGACGTGTTTGTTCAAAATCTCTCTTGGGCACATCTCATATCAGCCTCAAAAATTGTTGCGTGTTGTCCGAGGTTGTAGTGTATTTTCAACTCCGGGATTACTGCAGAGTATTCCACCGCCAACACCCTGCTGTGATTTCAATTTATCCGTAAGCTAGCAAGTATATGCTTGATTCAGTTTAGTTTCATTGCACCTCCATTCCTCTCTATTTGGATAGGAGGAAGTGAAGAATGTGCGGATCATGTATCGTGCGCACATCAAGTCAGTTGGCATTCCCAGTATTTCGTGGGATATAACCGTATCCAGCAGCAGCTTGTCAAGAACACATGAATACGCGGCGATTGATTCGCTATTTGCCAGAGACGAAATGTGCTTAATCTCGGCTCCCTTTCCAAAGCAATATGCAAGGGCGGGAAATCCAAAAGAGTTTCTAATGGCAAAGACTAGGTGGAAGAAATTGCTCCCATAATTGCCATGCTCGCCGTCCTTTGTATGGATGTAAGTTTTGGTGTGACCATAGCTTGTTGGGCTTTTCGCCACCAGGCTATTTCCCACGGAGAAACTTAAATTAATATCTGCTTTTGTGTAAATAAACAAAAATCCAGCAATTATGTGTGTATATGTTAAGAACCTTACGTGTGAAAGTGAATTGAAAGGAATCTGGAAAAATGTTTTTTTGTGAATATCCAGTGTACCTCAAAATTTTTAAATTACAATACGGGTTGAGTGATACCTTATTTAAAAGCTTCTGTAATTTGCAATATAAGGGTGTATCACTATTTGAAATCGATTTCATGATTCTCGTGAAATTCGTTTTCGTAGGTATTCTGTAAATTAGCTTTAACACTTTTTAAAAGCCAATTTCTGGAAAACTGTACTATCGATTTCAAAAAAATAAGCCACCGTGATATTGGCAATTATATAAAAATTTAAACAGTGCGATTTAAAAGTTTTGGCGTTGGTCCTGCGGCTAAGGAATTGATGCTGTAGATAGTATTCGTTCTCAAAAAGTTCTCTCCCTCCGATCAAAAATTTACATGTCTCGGCGATTTTTAAAAATGATCTCAATTTTTAAGTATTCACCGTATTTCGTGTTTTCCTTTGAAGTTTTCGTTGCATACCTTAGATATCTTAAAAAGCTAATTTCTCGAAAACGGAACCGCCGTTTTTCAAAGTTATACATCGTTGTATTGCAAATTACCTAAGTTTCCAAATAAGTTGTTACACTACTACGGCTAGAGGGTCAAACCTATGAAGACCATTTTTTCTCTAAATGTTATCTGTCGTCGATCAAAAGTTAGTTGTCTCAGCGTTTTTGTAAGAAAATAGTTAAATATTCAGGGCGTTTCGTTTTCCCACGGATATTCGTATGTACTATGACATAAAATGATCAAACACGGAACTCAACGTTTCGCCACCACAGTAAGTAGCTCCTTCACGAGAGAGAGAGCAGCTTCAGAAGGTCAGAGTAACTCGATGTATTAACTACACTAAAGGCATGCATGTATGTGTGGGTGTTTTGTTTAATCCGTGTTTTCTTTGTGGTTCAACATATATTTATATTACTTACGCCTGTATTTGAGCAATAATCTGTATGTATCAAGACAATGAATTAAACAAATTTAAAAGTTTCATTGCTCCATCTGAGGATGCGTAATGCGCCTCATTTCACGTACTTTTTTCGTTTTGTACAGGTAGGTATTAAATGTGTAGTGTTAAGAAAGTGTACCTGCCTTATTAATAGACGAAATTTGTAGCCACAAACGCTCTAGTACAAAGATGGGCAAACTTTTCGGTGACGTGCCGAATTGAAAGAGTAATAATTTACGGCGGCCAAAATGAAATAATGTATTAATATTGTTGTTTAATGTATAGGTATATATAGGTGTTGTTATGTACTATATTAGTTAAATGTTTAACTATAGTTTCAGTAAATAAAACTTGAAAATGTATTACAAAGTTTTTAAAATCCACCTTACCTCATTGCTTACTGGACGTAAGAGTGTGTGAGATATGAAATTGGTTATTTGGTTTTTGGTTACATCATATCTTCGTATGCTGGACTGGTTTATATGCTAATTTAAACGTTGAAGATAACTTCGATTGCAAATATTTCTCTTATTTAATTTCATTTTAGAAAATGCTTGCTTGCACATGTACGACAATGCGAACATTGACATGAGTTTTTGGGGGTTTTGCACAATGTGTGACTATATTTTGCTTCTGTAATGATTCATGAGAATCAAACATATCTTTGATTAATAAATCCTCAGCTACCTGAGTGCTGCACTGCAATTCAATTAATTTTAATTGCATTTCGGTCAGTACACCTCTGAAGGTCTGCTTGATGTGGATCCTGAGATCCACAGCAGCATCGACAAAAGATCTAGTAATATTTCCTTTCAAATCTTGAAATACAAAAAAAAGTGAATATCTCGTCGACCCACCCCGAATCCGAATAAGACGTTGAACTCCAGCAGCCATACTCTGGATCAGTCCATTCATGAAATCTTGAGGTAAAATTTGTAAATTTCTCTGACATTTTCAAACTGTTCTGACGTTTGTACAGGCTGCACTAAGGTGTTCAATTGCCTCGACATCTGGACCCAGACATGTTATATTCAATTCATGCCTGGTGACTGCCCACATAAATTTTCACCGATTGCACTCCCAAATGAGGCAACGAGTTCAATAACGATATTTCTACATCTTTCAGCGGTTATTGTGATGGGTATTAAAACCGCCAAGTCAGTACGGCCGTTCAAACAAATTTCATCCCAAACGCAGATAAACCTCCACCAAAATTAAAATGCTATTAATAAACCACTTTAAAACCGTACATAGCTTAGTAGGCTATTCAATTCTTGGTGACGTTGAGTAGGTCATCTAACGTAGTCAGGACTTGATTTGTCCTGATTTGTTATATAAAATAATAGGATACGGTAGCTTAAAATAAAAATAAAAATAAAAAATACCCTTACCACCTTGATGAGTAAAGAACTCTAAATACGTATTTCGGCAACTAAGTCTCAGTTTTCTGCCATCCTCAGCAGAAAACTACAAAGGAAAATAATGTCATAAGTAGTTTTCTGGTGAGGATGGCAACTTAGTTGCCATACGAATTCCGAGTTCTTTACACATCAAGGTGGTTAGGGTATTTTGTATTTTTATTCTGGTTTGTTGTTATTGTAGTAGTGGTTAGCTAGGCATAGTGCACCACAAATGAAATTATTTTTCCTTTCAAATATACTTAGGATTTGTTTGTGGCATATTTACTTCCTTTATTTCAGCTACTTCCTCATTAACATTTAGTAATCCTACATATTTCATATCTAAGCCTGCATTTGGTATTTTTAGGTCCTGTATTTATAATTACAAAAATAGTAATGGAGATAGAATGGATACACTTCTGCATGGAAAATAATTTTATAGTAACTAACACATGGTTCACACATAAAAGCATCCACAAGTATACAAGAGTAGTTAGAAGTAGAAACGAGAAATCCATAATCGACTATGTACTGATAAATAGACAAAGAGGTCCTAGACGTTAAAGTAAGACGAGGTGCAAAAATATATGGCGACCATTATCTATTAGTAATGAAGCTCCGGGTGCAATCTAGAAAACCAGAATGTAGACAAAATGAAATACACGCAAATAAAACAAAAAAAGGTTATTCGGTCTTACAAGTTACAGTGTGGCAGACAAATATAGAGAGAAGGTTGAAAATAAAATTGCACAGAAAATGAAAGTATGGCCAAAGATGGAAATAGAAGAAATCTGGAATAATCTGAAAAATATCATCCTAGTAACAGCAAGAGAAGCATGCGGAGTAACAACAATCAACAAAAGTAGAAAACAGACGACATGGTGGAACCAGGAAATTAAAGATGAAGTAGCTATAAAGAAAAAATTATGGAAACAGTACCTCGGTAACAAGTCAGTGGAAACATACATCAAATATAAACAGCGGAGGAAAAAAGTTAAAGAATTAGTCCGCCGTGAAAAAGACAGGACATGGGAGGAATTTGGTAATAGAATGGAAACTGGCAAATATATAAACCAGAAGCTCTTCTATAAAGTATTGAAAAATGCTAGGAAAGGTAAACATTATATAATAAAGCACGTGAAATCCAAGGATAAGAATATAATAACAGAAGATGAAGAAATAATGGAAAGATTGAAGGAATATTTCCAGGAACTTCTTAATGCCGAGGGAGAGCAAAAAGTTAATGAAAAACAACGAGAAGACGTAGCAATTAATAACCTGAATGATGGAAATACAAACAGCTGTATATGCAGGGAAGAGGTAACAGAAGCAATAAGACACATGAAACTGGGTAAATCGCCGGGACATTATGAACATACAATACATACAGCTGTATATGCAGGGAAGTTCTGGTGCCACGTTATCGTTGCCACCTTTTCATCTTTGTTTTACCCGTTCAGTTTAAATAAATTTTCTACTTTTCAATAAAATGTATTTAATTTGTGATTGATGTATGAATAAATATAAAAAATACATTATTAAATGAATAAAGAAATAGTTGATACAAAGAATATTTTTTCTACCGCACTGACGACGAGTATAACTGGTTGCCTACTATGTCGCCTAACGTTATCTGTAGGAAATACTTATGTGTAACGTTACAAAAGAAGCCCCGTACATGGGACAGTTAACAAAGTGAACTATTACGAAAGTATAAGTTATGAGAATTAACTAATGCAATTTAGATGTGTTAAATTTAAGCAAATTTTACTCTACGATTTAAATTATTAATGAATATTCTTAAGCTACTGCGCCATACCATAGATAACTTGATGGTTCATTAAAACGAAACGCTTTGGTCCCGCCTATATTTGATCGCCGACTACGAAATAGATATTTCCACAGATATTCCATAGATATTTCCGAACTCCGCCTACTTGCCATTCGCGTTCTCAACGTTTCCCGCACTCGTCTAGTGTCTCTGGCTGGCCAGGAAATTGCCTGCTTTTCTCGGAATTGCAGTGGCTTGACGCTCGTCTCTTAGCAATAGACGCGGTGTATACGGTTTTCACGACGCGGTAGTAATTGCATTAAGGGCGATATAAAGTGGCTGGTTTTAAATAAGGAAACAAAGAGAGGGTAAAAATTAAATTTCACATTTCACATAATGTTAGACGGTACAAGTAGATGCATACGCACACATGCATACCTTAAACGGGAAGACGGCTAGGTAATAACTCATTTATATTAACATAAAATGCTCGCCCGGTACCTTTTACGATAACATAATTTTTTTATGAAGCAAACACGAAATTTAATGCGACAGGCGGAAGGATAAAAAGAAAAACTCGACCGACAAGTGGGTTTTTTTAAAGTCTGTTCGTTGTTAAAAAGTGTCACAACATTTTTGTTGAGGTAAGTAGAAAGGTTGGGTTTAAGTTTTAGATAAAAGAATTTTACTTGTTCGAGAGAAGAAAGCATTATTTCATTTCATTTTTAGTGCCCAACAGATTACCAGTTATAGGACAAAAATATTTACAAAGTGAGTACATACAAAAAAGAAAAAGATAATACAAAAGATATTTAAATTACTAGAAGTTATAATAAGTCATTAATATTAGTATGAAAAATGTCTTCATAGTGCAGATCAGCGGAGCGGCATATCGTCACTAGTGGCGAGGCTAGCAGCAAGTTGGTCCTACAACGAGAGGAAGCCCTAGGAATGCGGAAATCCAAAGAGGCAAAAAGGAAAGGACTATCGATGACTCCGTGAGCTAACTTCCAAATAAAGCGTGCACCATGGCATTCACGACGGTGCGTTAAAGAATTCACTGAATGTTGATCCAATAAGGACGCGTAATCAATCCCTCGCTGCGGATAAACTCCATCCTTTTTAAAGGAGAGATATTTGAGAAAACGAGGTTGAATTTTTTCAAGTGATAACTGAAGTTAGACATAGTGGGGACACCACACTTGAGAGGCATGCCCCAACTTTCTCACAACGAAGCTGAAGTATAAAATTAGGAACGGATGGAAAATTCCAATGTTTTAGATGCTGACAAGCAGAGGCCAGTAATGTGTCATGTAAAGCTCATAGATTGGTCAAAAAACACACCAAGATCCACTACTGTTTCAACCCTCTGCAATACATAATGGTTCAACAAATACGCGCAAGTAATTGGATGATTTTTTCTAGTATATGAAACAAAGCAACTTTACTAATATTTAATTTCAAATTGTGTTTAGTGCACCATTCAGCCATGTAATCGATACTTTTTTGCAAGATTAAGACGTCACCGAAGTTAACAATTGTACTATAAATTTTAATATCATCAGCGTAAGCCAGAACTGGACAAAATAAGTGCTGCAACAAATTAAAAAAGTGTCACAACATTTTTGCAGAAGTAAGTACGAAGGTTGGGTTTAAGTTCCTAAATTTAGTAGATTTGTGGATTTATAAATGGAAAAGGATAACAGATATTAAAATTGTCGATCAAATGTCATTAGGGGCCCAAGGTATCTTATTGCTGGATTCACTGAACTAGCAAAAGCAATTAAATCTTTTTGCGAATCGTTCTTATCGCTTGCATGCGTCACGATATAACCCCATCTAGAGGACACCTGTTAAGACAAAAGCCACTGAGACCACCGCAACAGGGTCGGTAATGCAGTACACTGCACGCTCGGACTGTAAATGGACTCTCAGTTCCGCTAGAATGGCTGCGTGAATTGTTATTCCAGGAACGGCTTAACCATGACGTAACATAAGTAACATCAAAACTTGTATCAAATTTGTTTGGAAAAACGTTAATAGGTATCAAAATACATGATTCCCTTATGATCATATCTTAGTAAAAATTAGATATCTTTATTGGAGTTTAAGGAGTTCGCCATTTGCTTTTCTTGTTCGCCCTGCTATGTGACTGATAATTATAAAATGCATGGTATATACAAGAGGAATATGCTGCAATAATTGCTGCAGGTTTCACCACTTTTCGTATCTATTCGGTCGTGTATAGAGGATATAGATTTATTCTTTAGACATCTTCCAGACTGACAGAAGGGAAAACCAAAATCACCCTGACAACGAGGTGTTTTTAAATTTAAACGAATAAAGTTAATCTTTTCAAGACGACAAAGATCTGCTTTCACAGTCCCTTTTTGTATTTCTCATAATGTTATGAAAAACTTTCAACTTAGGCAATGCTAACTAAAACAGCATTGGCTTATTTCATGTACTACGAACTTTAGCACGCCTCTTTATGTTTTCGTGTCAATGTTATAGAAAACTAGATGGTTTCGATGTTAAGATCGTGTTTACATATACATAGAAATGTGGACATATCTAAATATATGAAACTTCAAGCATTACTTAAGCGGCTATCTAAAGGCTATCAAGCAAAAAAAATCAAAAATTTCAAAGAGGAAGACGTTCATAAATTTTTAAGAGAAGCGGATGATAAAATATACTTAGCTATGAATGTGAGTGTTAACTTTATTCTATCAACTTTTGTAAATAGCTTATATTCTAGGTTATTTTGATAATGGGATACAATGGAGCCTGCAGACGAGAGGAATTAGTTAATATATGTATGTGCGAAAGACCTTCAATGTAAATCCGATTCCATTATAGTCAGTGTACCTAAAACAAAAAACAATGTTCCCAGAATGCTTGCAGTAACTGATGTAAACTGCATGTAACTAATAAAAGAATATAACAATCTTTCTAACTTATCGTCATGGCTATTTAATTAATAGCCCTATTGGTATTAATGATATGGGAAAGAAATTGCCAGTTTTCCTCGTTTACCGGATCCTCATCTTTGTACAAGACATTGTTTTAGAAGGTCCAGTGCTACACATATAGCAAACAATGGAGGTGATATTTTTACCATAAAACGATTAGGTGGTTGGAAAAGCTCGGGTGTTGCTGAAAACTACATTGCCTCTTCCATATAAAATAAGATTGATGTCGGAAATATGTTTGCACAGAAAAAGAACGTTAGCTGTCTGGATGTTCTGGGAATGGTTCACAGTTTTAGTGTGACTTTTACCCGAAAAGAAACAATATCACTATCACAGAAAATGATAATATTCAACAGATTGTCTCTTCTGCAGATGGTATTACTATCAATTCAAAAGAAAATTCAAATGTAAATATAAATGTATATAATAATTGCACATTTCCAAAGATTAACTAAGATATGAAATCTAAGAGTGTTACTTTCTCATTGTAATAAACTATTCACAATTATATTGCAAATACATGTAACTACAATAAATTTTGTTGATTTAACTACAACCTTAAAACGTCACATTGATATCTCCATTATTGTCGCAATGTCACCTACTTAAAATAAATCCGCTAAATGTCTCATTTCTAATACGCAACTAGTGCTGTAATAGACCTTATTACAGCACTAGTGAAATAAAAGGTATGGTTACAGTACTAATTGCAAAAACACCTTTACGTCGTCGGAATTGTACAATGCGCATGCGTCTGACATCCAACTGACAATCAGCGAGTCCAGATGGTAGGAAGCCCATAATACCGTAACACGAGCATAAATTATTAACGTCATATGACAACCATGCAAGGAATGAATGTTTTTTGATATCCGTAACACTGACTACATGTCGCATTCGGTATTTTTGCGATCATTTTCTTGATTCGGATTTAACTCTTTTTATTCCCTTATAACACTTTTTCAAAATTTTCACTTATATTTATAGTACTCATTGTTTACGTCGCATATTCCAATAATAATATTTAAAACAAAGTCTTCTTTGCATTATATATTGAAGATGGCAATAAGAGGTAATTGCTTAAAAGAAACAAAAAAAACTGTGCATAAATGTCTGATAGCTACTCGGAAAAATAAAAGAAAAAGTGCTCCGTCGTTTATAACAGCACGGCAAACCGAGTAAATTGTGCATGAAATTGCGCTAAATACAAATGCGTACAAAGGTTTATATTCAAGTTGTTCCCACTCGCTTTTTTTTACTGTTACAATTTTCTCCGGCTCAGAAATGATTATGTATCTCATAATATTTCCGCGTGAAACGTCCCTGTATTTCATTGCCTCGTTGGTTCCCGTATTTTTACGAAGAAATATCAGGAACACATCCTTGAATATAATTTTATTTACACCGTGCAGTGAAAAATCTTGAGGAAAATAATTGTCAACATTATTTAATGGGGCATTCGGCTTGACTGTAAATAAATAAATACTATTTTCCGGTGTTCAATATTTGTTCTTCCAAATTTGCTTCAACTTATTTTAAAAATAATTTTGATAATTGGATTGATTTGGCGTTTACTTGATGAAGATCCATATTATGTAAATAAAACACTTGAAACTCTGAAGAAGTCTGATGAAGCCAATGTTTTGGCGAAACAATTGTTACTTTTATTTTTAATATAGTGAGGATTTATACAGTTTCAAGTGTTTTATTTACAATTTTGATAATCCTTATTCTTTAATTCAAAGGAAATTGTAATATGACTGCAACAGCTTTAAACTTTGAAACAGTTAATTAATTGCCTACTATTAATATTTTTTAGACATGCGAAATTTTACATTCCTGCACGTATGTAATTTCAAATAAATTTACAAACACGTCATTAAATTGGACGTCCGTGTAGTCTTCAAAAACATATCCCCAGCGAACAAAAAAAACTATATTGTTGCGAAAGTTCTGAAATGTTTAGCAAACTTTCCCGTTGCTCCACATCACTCCTGTCTGTTAGCCCATTATTCCCTGTTTGTTTTGGCGAAGAGCAAAAGTTCAAACGAATCCATCATTATCCAATACGGGATCGCATAACGAGGGAGCGATTTAGCCTAATTTCATTTCGATTGTTCAGCCACCGGCGGGAGCAAACAAATTTGGCGATCATACTCCAAGCATACGGAATATGTTATCGGATCGTTCGATTCCGAATTAATTATATCCGGGCGAACCGGTCGGTTACCGCGGTCCCGGGACAACCGGTGCAGATGGGATTTTGTTCGAAAATTGGTCTGTAACGAACGTGAAACCTTCGAACGATCATTTCCGAATTGACGTGTTAATGATGTATATGTACATTGCCGCCCAATCTTGGTACTTGGGGAAATGCGGTTAGTGGTAGTTGGGATGTGCGATAAATATACACGTATGTCCACATCGGAACGGGGGATTGTTTTGTGAATCGCAGCCGCGCATTCGAGTCTCACTGACAACGAGAGATATCCACTCGCAGTGTATCGTAAACCGAGTAAGGGTACGCACGTGCCGAGCCCATTTCGCATTAGCGATGAAAGTGGGTTTAGCATTCGGAGAGACGCTGATAACGCCTGGTAGGCAGAAACTCGAGTCCGTCTTTAATGCTTGTAACCCCGTTCATTGCTTTTGCTAGCATGGTGATTCCAGCAACAAACCATGCGCCGATAATGTCATTTTTACGATTAATTGTTTTTGGCACTTTTGATGTTTCTTATATTACGTCATGGTTTAGCCGTTCCTGGAATCACAACAACATACGCAGTCCTTCTGCCAGGACTGACAAGCTAGATGGACTGTACTGCCTTACCGGCCCTGTTGCATTTGTCTCGGTGGCTTGTGTGTTTGACCGGTGTCCCCTAGATGGGGTATGTCGTGGCGCAAGCAAGTGGCTG
>JARFOC010052617.1:0-19977 GCA_031763485.1 Osmoderma eremita | reverse complement strand
AACACACTCGTACACTGTAAAAACTTCTAAAAACTTGCTTGTCGGTCGGAAACTTTTATGTGGCCACGAGTGTACACATTTTCCTCCTTCCCATTTATCTAAAAACTCAAAAATTTATTCATTCCGAACTTCAACAACGTCGATTATTTGTATTAACAATAAGAAAGTTTCTATTCAGCATCCACTTAAAATATGATTAGGTACAGTAAATTTCTTTCCTTAACCCACCAATAAAAAAAAACTGTTTTAAACTAGAGACATATCTATCCATATCTGTACGCATCGTATTATACCCACCTTATACCCACGTTAATCCCATAAAACAGAAGCTGGACGGGCAGTTTTATCCTTCGGCTTTAAGATAAAAATAAAACCGCGCTATCTGCATTTCCTGCAGTACCGCAGCATTTCCTTAAAGCCTCTTAAACAACCACGTTACGTAATAACAGCATTTGTAAACAGTAACCACCTCTACAAAAGCATAAACTTCGTAATCGCCGCAGAAAATCTGGTAAAATATGAGGATACCCACAGGTAGAGATATTCATCTCTCCTTTTTTTGGTTTCATCCTTTTGTTGGACTCTACCTAAATAAACTTCGCCATTAAATCGGATGGTCGTTTTGTACAGAAGTAAATGTCCACAAACGGTTATTATGTGATGTAATGCTTAAAGAACTGCGTTATAAAAATAGAATAGCATTTGATTTTTATCGTTTAGGATTGGTGCTAGGTGTTTATGTACTATAAAAACTTTTACTTTGTAAGTTTTTCTTACTTATAAAACTTAATTAAGTGCAGATCACCTAAATTATTGTGATGTAATACATGCTTAAATATTTTCCCGGCGCTTATAATAATAATATATTTATTGCTTCAGCAGACAAGTCCAATTACAGGGCTATATACAGAAGTATGTAAATCAAGAAGTAAATAAGAATAATTGCAGTGAATATGACATGCAATTTAAAGCATCTTAGCAATAAAAAGAGAGAAAATAAAAATATGCATCGAATTCAACAATACTTAAACAGAATAATTATCTCAAAAAGAATTCTCTAATATGATTAGAAATATCTAAATGATAGGTACAATAATTATACAATGCACACATTTTAATCTGGTTTTACATTTGCCAAATTTCTAGTTAAAATTTTCCTCAAGTTTGAGGTGATAGGCAACCGTTTTACATCTGTCAAGAAATTGATCAACTTCAATAACTTGGCCAAGTTCTAGAAATTGATATACTTAGAACATTTTGTATTTTTGTTTCAAGTTATCTTCAATTGTATCCTGAAATAATTGACGTTGCATCTCTGTTGTAATAGTGTTTGCATCTATATGTCCTTTGATATACTGTAGCATCTCGTTTTCTGACCACATTCACAACATCTACAATGATGCCCTTAAAATGCTTGGCTTTATAATCAGAACCTCAAGAGGACTTTCTAACATTGATTGCATACTTACGCTCTATTATGCCCTTGTTCGATCTAAGCTAGAGTATGCTTGTGTCGTTTGGTCCCCACTGTATAATTGTCATATTTATCTCCTTGAGCAGGTTCAGCGCCCTTTCTTAAAATTTCTACACTTCAAAAACCTAACTGCTTACCCTCCTCAAGCCTTTAGTCACGCTCTTCTTTTAAATATGTTTAACTTAGATCCTCTTGATCTTCGGCGAAACCAAGCTGATATTAAATATCTATTTAATCTACTGAACAACTATTGATTCGCCACCACCGCTTAATCAAATTAATTTCAATGTTCCTAGGCTGTCTACTAGAAATGCTAATACCTTCTATTGCCCTACACCCCGTACTAATATGCTTTTAAAGTCACCTTTGCAAAGTATGTGTCTGACATATAACTCTCTTCCCAATCGTGACACTGATGTCAATTTCTCCTCTTTTTAGTCTATTATTAGTCATGGTCTTTCGGCTATTTGATTTATTTTGTATTTTTTTTTGTTTTGCTTTAATTTTGTGTTTAGTTTGGTCACTGTTTTGGCTTGGATCACTTAGATGTGTATGTACATCTGTCCTTATTCCGTATTACTATTATTATATTATTCCATGTTATGTATTACGTGTTTTAGTTAGAATATTTATGTTATCCTGTAATTGGATTTTCATCTGTTGGGCAACTCAATAAACTCAATATATATTCTATATATTTGATAATTTATGTGTAGTGGTTATTTTTTCCTATTCAGAAAGTTCGTAATTCTGCAGTAAATGTTTTCATTTATATTGTTACTTGCTACAAGCACAGATTATATACCATCAACACCACATCAAAAAACAATATCCCTGCGACAACATTACACCCCTAACATTACAAAAAGATATTAACCTATTCTATATTTTCGACATCAACTTCTATTTATTGACAAGTGTAAAACGACAGCAAGTTCTAGTTTAAAAACTACAAATTGATCAATTTAAAGAGATATAAAAATTAATCATGAAATTCACAAATATAAAACCAGCTTTATTTAGAGGCGATCGAAACAAATTGTTAGAGATAGGTACTTTATTTACAAACGCCATCATTGTCTGGAGTTAAATGTGGGAATATAAAAATCATTTTTTGAGTAAACATGACATCATCAAAAGAAAGTATAAAATATTTCATTTATAAAATTCCATGAGAATAACTTCCTTACTGTATGTTAACAGCAATCTACTTTTTTATTAACTCTATTCAAGGGTGAAAGAAAACAAAATCATAATGAGATAATTAAAAATAGAATACTCTTTATAATGGATAACAACGACGAATGACACACATTCTTCATTAGAACTAATTTTCTTACCTCTAAATGACACTACATCTACATACATGCTTTCCTTCGCCCAACTCTTCGGAAACTAACTGTATGAAGTATATAAGATGCAAAATGAGATCGTATCTTTATTAAAAACACCTGTAATCTTTCTTAAATTAGAATTTATTATATAGTTACAAGGTTAATTCATCAACAACAAAAATAAACGAAACAACCAACCTGAAATGCCGCCACCCGTTAACATTAGCCCTCGAGAATTCCGATACACTTAGGACGTAGCGAATTATATACGTTTAATGGCCGCTACTCTTAAGTGTTTTGATGAAATTTCATGCATGAAAACGCATGATGCACCACAGGGGAGTTCTAATTTTATGCATATCCATTTAGTATGCTACTTACGCTCTGTTTTTCATTAAGGCATGGGGATTATTTATTGCCGTAGCAGTAATATCGGGAAAGACTCCCGTCCGGTATGTACGATGGCAAATACACGCATAATTACCGTAGTTCGGCCTTTGATATAATATTAACAACTGGAACAGCCTTGTTTACATGGACCATTTATTTAAGTATTCTTACAGAACGCGTTCGTATACACACAGACATCGAGACAATAAAAAAGTATGTCAGGTAATCATATATCTGCATAAACATAGAGAAAGTTAACGTAGAAATATGATTTGCAGATTTCGCAATGTGAACAGCTAGTTTTACTAATCAAAATGTTTATTTTCGACTAAACTAAATGCGAAGTTGCGACAGCGTAATTTCTACTGACAAATACAGTAATTTTGTTTTTCCCCACCGTTATAGTTTAAAATCTAAACGCAACTTTACTAAACTCTGCAGCAATCAAAATATCTTTGCGATATGATGTAACTAAGCACAAACAACGCATTTCTCGTTTCAGTTTCTAACAATCCGGCTTTACTACAGATATAGCAACCCCGGGTAATTTCAGATATTACCCAGAGACCAGGATGCGTTACTTAACAGCAAACGGAAACCGCTCAAGCCGTACGTTCAATACAGCAGGAAGGCGAGTCAATTAGGTCTGTGGTTAATCAAGTGCAACTGCAACTGCTTCTCTATCATCTAATCCTCAACGGCAGCGAGCATGGAAACGGTCGCGATTGATCGAGGAATATAGAGAATCGACAAGGCCATTCTCGCAAAGACACCATCAGGGGAACAAAAACTATGCGATGTGAATTGCAGGCTTCGTGTGTTAGATTTAACACTTTCACTGATGCGATTGCGAGTTAGCAGCGATACGTTTTATCTGCTTCCACAAGACTGGTCGACGCCAAACAGCAAGTCATAGAAAGTCATGAAAGATTTAATAAATTAATAATATTAGGTAACAGAATAAAACTATTTTTGGTATACTCACGGAAAAATATAACTGGGCAGTGCGAGCTAGAGCCTTGCGGCTGCCGAATTAATCCCATATGTACTTTAACTTTAAAAATATATAAATTACCCTCAAATACGAAATATGTACACAAATAAAAATACGTGTGACGCCACTTGCGACGGAATATTCGAATATTCGAGAAGCCACGCGCACGTATATAAGAAGATTGCGTCAAGCGGGACGGGCAGAGTTAGTTAATAATTGTTCTAGTTTGCGTTACGTACCAATTGTAAAGCCTTTTTAAGTGAAATACTCGATGAAATATGTCTTCGCAGAAAAGAAAAATAACGATCGAACATCGAGTTTATAATGACCTTTGGGAATCAGACTATTTAATCACAAACACCAATAATAAACTTCATTACATTGTTTGTATGCGAGTACTATCGGTTCTTAAAGAATATAATATGAAACGAAAACGTTTCAGAAATATACAAGGGAGTCAAGAAAGGCTATCATTACGGATTATAAGAAAAAACTAAAACAAACAACATTTTTTAAAACACTGATAACAAGTACAGTATTGCCGCTTCTTACGAAGTAGCGCTGGAAATTGTGAAAACGAAGACACCTTTTAGTAATGGAGTACTTATTAAAAATGGTGCAATCAAAATGGCAAAAAATTTAATGAAACAAAAATTGCCGAAAAATTCGAAACAGTCTCAGCGTCGCATCAAACAATTGCAAGACGGGTGGACCATATTAATCAATATGTGTCCAAAAAACTGCATGACACGGATGAAAAATGTAAATATTTTCGCTATGCCTGAATGAAAGTACTGATCTGTCCGACATTAGCCAGTTTGTAATTTTTATCCGAACTATTCAAAACGACTTCAGTGTAGCAGAGGAGATGATTTATCTTATTCCTCTCCATGGTACAACCAAAGGTACGGATATTTTTGAAGCTGTAAATAAGGTGGTGTCAAACTACGGGGGATTCGATAAATGTTCCTGTAACTGAAATTGAATTTGCAGGACTCTTCAAACAAAACAACATCAACTGTCCTGTGATACACTGTATTGTTCATCAAGAGGCTCTATGCGGAAAATCCTTACGTCAAATGAATGTTAAAATAACCAATATTATGAGAGGGGGCAATCGCAGAAAGTTTCGTGATTTTTTAGCCGACGTAGGTGCTACATATGAGGACTTTCCCCCTATTCCCTAACTATTCGTTGGTTAAGCGCCGGAAACTGTTTGCAACGATTCTAAGCTCTACCCAAGGAGATTACTATTTTCCTGAAAGATGAAGTCAAGTCCAACACTACAGAACTTGAAAATCAAATGGTAGATGCACAATTTTAACAGACCTTGCATTTTTAACAGACTTGACATCTCACCTTAACGAATTGAATTTGAAGCTACAAGGAAGAATAGGAAGCAGAATATTGCCAACTTATTTGAACACATAAATGGATTCAAGCATAAAATTAAGCTCTTCAGGTCTTCATTAGAAAAAAATGATTTTTCATTTTTTCCAAGTTGTAAAGAGCATTTTGAAGAAATGACGGGTTTTGAGGAAGTTTCAAATTTAAAGAATTCGAAAATCGATTTAGCGAAAGAGAGATTTCAGTTTTTACTCAACCCCTTACAATTTCAGTTGAGAATGTGAGCTGAGCAGATCTTCAACTGGAATTGTGTGATTTGCAATCAGATCCTTTTTTACCAAGGAAGAACTAAAACTGGACTGGACTTTTTCAAGTTGCTGACAGAAGAACGATACTCCAACTTGCGAAACTTAGGGCTTACACTGGGCTCAATGCTGGGAAGCACTTAGCTTTACGAAAGCAGCTTTTCCAACATGAACTGTATAAAGTCAAAATATAGATGTTCCCTAAGTCACTTACTCAGTTGCTTCGTTTATCAACAACAAATATTAAAGTTAATATTGGTGCATTGGTTAGTGAAAACCAACATACTCAAATTTCCCACTGATTTTTTTTGTAATTTGATGTTTTTTTAATAAATCAATAAATTAAAAGTTAAATATTTAAAATAATAATACTGTTTACGTGATAAATGAACTGTTCTGTTAGTTTTTTGTATTCTATTATATATCGTATTTAATTATAATTGCTAGGTTATAGCGTTACGTTATTGTGAACGTATATATTCAATTTCTCACACACTGACGTCTCTATTTACTTTTTCAACCCTCTTGCGCACGCGCATCTCCCCTACTCTTCGCCGTCCCAATTCCAGTGGCTTCGCATGGTGTCAAAGGCTCCAAATTCTAACAAATACAAAAGCGTTTTTTCTTCGTATACCATACCTATTAAAACTCACTGATAAAGTTGCATACGAAGTATTTTATAATGCGGTCCTCCAAACCGTATTTTTTTAAGCGGCCCTTGGGTCACTTGCAGTTGAATAGCCCTGATTTAATGTACAGATGTCAACCGATATATTAGGGAAGATCCTCTTAATATTCATTTCTTTTTAATATAATTCAATCTGCAATAAATTTTAAAGGCTGTTGGTTGATAACAATGAAAATACGACTAGATTAATTGCTGTAGAAAGTTAATCTGTATTTCATATTTTGAGAAATTATCTTGGAGAGTTGATTTGATATCGTTTCACCACCTATCTTTTGAAAAGAGCGGGCCATAATGCAAAATCCCAATTAGGAGAAGAAGGCAAAAATAAACGTTTAAATCTAGTGTTATTTACGAAAAATATGCATGTATATATGTATATGTGCGTATGCAAAAACGTTATGGATTATAAGTCAGGCAAAGCATTGCAAAGAGATAGAATGGAAGATATGTACTGACAAGGTTAGTATATGTGGGAAAGTCAGATAAAAACAAAACGGAAGTAAATTTTGTATAAGAATCGTACACAATTGAATGAGTGAATCCAATGAATAAAACATTGAATATAAAATAAGTTTATTGTTACTTATTTCTCTTGAAAATTTGATTTCTATTAAATGAAAGAATAGGCATTTATTTTTTTCCGGTATATCATCCTTATCTTGCACACCATCGGAGTCTTATTATACATATTTCAATTCAGTAAGCTGATTAATTTAAATCAATTTTCAAGCATTGAAATAACAACAGTGGGAAGGGTTGAGCGATATATGCGATCGACTTATCAGCCATATTTGAATCTCATTTATTTATCATTCCACATAATGTACTAAATATGCATATCATGTGTGTAGGATTGTCGTTGTTTTCTACATACATATGTACGTCGCCGGTGCATTAACTTGCCTTCGATTTAATGACTTCCAATAAATTCTTTGTTTTTGGGCGTACGTTGTTTCCAACAAGAGGTAATTTAAATTTCAGATGAGCCATCCTGTTGCTGATTTTATGATATTACAATGCCGACTTGACATACACACTTATAGTATATAGCTTGTGTGTGTACGAACGGACAAAATAATCCTTTGTGTGCGCCAGCACACACCTAGGCATCTCTGAATATTTCTCTAGCAATTATAAACGGTACATTCTAGATATACGATGATGTACCACCATTTCAATAATCAATCCTTTCGCTATAGCCACGGCCATAACCATGTATGTTACGTCAATAAATAATCAAACGTGATCGATTTATATACTTCTATAAAAATATAATATCTTAATAAAGGAAACACAACCGTTTTATTTTTCGTTTTAGTATGCGATACCACATATGGTATCCTAACGTTTAATAGGAAAACTCATCAAGTCATTAGAAATATGTACTAAAGAAAGAGAAAATTACCGTAAATGTTAGACCAAATATAGTAACACGAATAGAAACGGCAAGGTTCTAATGGGACTAATTTGTATGCAGACGCCTCAACTTGAACATAAAAATATACATCTACGTGCTTAGAAACTATTAACGTTAGGGATATAAATTACATTTATGAAATCTTTTGAACGAGTGTCATACAGACCCAGTAATAAAAAACGTTATTATGTGAGTATGTCGAGATACTCCACACTTTTTTAACACATTATAGAGTGCTTTAATATCACATTTCTTTACGAGTAAAGTTGATACAAAAATATTGGTTTTCCATATTTCCTTCATTTTCGTGTATTTGGTATAAATACGATGGCTAAATAGTAAAACTAAAACAAAAAATACCCCTACCACCTGAATGAGTGAAGAACTCCATAGATCGTCTCAGTCTCAGTATGGGATATAATAGCAACTTTTGTCTCTTACTATCCTTAGTTGCAGTCATTAACGTTATCTTCACTTCCGATTGCTGTGTTGCAATTTATTTACATTTGTCCGCGTCGGCAACGATACCTATCTATCTGTCTATTACTGTCAACTGCAGTCAATCGTCACCCTCGTAGTTTTACAATATTTTTAGTTAAATTCCACGTTAATTTGTTTATATACAGTTGTATAAATCGTTCTGAAAGAACGATTTCATCTTTTTCGAGCGTGCAGAGGGTAATATGGATATTTTTCTTGATTTTTTGAAATTTTGTAACCTAGAAATTTAATTACAGTTTTCACTGCATTAATGATACCTACAGGGAGAAAATGGCGTAAAGGAGGAAAAATTTAGCCTGAACGGGAAGTGTATGATTGTAAATGTTTTAAATTATTTTAATAAAACTATGAATGTGAGTGCTGCCGTTCAAGAAACAAGTAAAGCTTTGGGTTGCTCAGAGCGTACAATATATAATATAAAACAGGAGCAACAAACCGGTTCATTATCAAGTCCAAAAAACCCCAAGAAAAGGAAAAGCATACAACTAAATGACCGATTACAAACATATGATGAGAACACGCAAGCACCTATTCGACGAAAAGTGCATAGTTTTTTATACAGAATATGCCACCTACACTAAATGCCATTCTTGCTGCTGTCAATGCTGATGATGACCTCCTTAACTTCAATCGAGCAACTTTACATAGATTGTTACACGATATGGGCTTCGAATTAAAAAAAAATAGGACGAAAGAGTATACTCATCGAACGAGACGACATTATTCGGTGGAGGCACAAATACTTACGAGAGATCAATTTAGAGAAGAAGGTAGAATTTAGTTCTTGCTATTTGACATGCCTGCAAATTTAATTATTTCAGGTCGAACTATAATATATACTAATGAATCATGGGTGAATACAGGTCATGCAGTAAATAAAACTTGGACAGACACTATAATTCAAAATAGTTCAAAATAGCTTTTATCCAAGGATTAAGTACTGGTTTGAAATCCCCAATCGGGCTCGGACCTCGTTTTGCATTCGTTCATGCTGGTGATGATAATGGATCTGTTCCTGGTGTTGAATATACATTTCCCTGCAAGAAAAACACTGCTGATCATCATCATGAGATGGATTCAGACACATACGAGGATTGGTTTATTAACAAATTGTTTCCAAATATACCGCAGAAGTCAGTTCTTGATAATCTTCCTATCACTGCAGAAAATCCAACGGCAGCATGGAGAAAAAATAATATCATTGATTGGCTCCATGAGAAGCAAATACCAACCACTTGTAAAAACTTTGAACGGTTTGTAAAAAGGGACTTGCTGTTTTGCGTGTCACAAATTAAACCGCAGTATAATAAAAGCAGGAGTGACGAACTTCCAAAGAAATAGGTCATGATGTTCTTCGATTACCACCTTACCACTGCGAGTTAAATCTCATTGAAATGGCATGGGCACAAGTTAAAAACTCTATAAAAATGAATAATACCACACTTAAGGTAAAAGATATGGAGGAATTAATTCGAAGAGCATATAGCACTATAACAGTTGATAATTGGCAAAACTACACCATGTAAAAAATGTTGAAAAGGAAATGTGGATAGTGGATAATTTGCAACACGACATTGAAAAATATATAATTCATGTAACAGATTCGTCATCATTTGAATATCAATCTGGTTCATCGAAAAGTTGACGCAAGACATATGTGTGTGTAATTACTATGGGCTTTTTCATTGATTCTTAAATTTAAAAATATGTTTTTTTTTTATATTTTACTGTTTTCCACAAAATATGTATGCATTTGAACTATCAGAAACCCAAATAATGGAACCGGAAGTAATAATGTACAGCTGATTCGACGATTTGGCAACCGTCCATAAGCTCTGTACTGCGTTCGGAGGTTAAAACAATCTAAAGGTACTGCTTGCGTTTCAGATCTGTGTTACCTTTTTGCTATAATTTAAACGCAGTACAGAAACAATCTCACAGAATACAATCCAAATACTGAATATCGACCTCGAATATATTACTTTCTTGGCAATAATAAATGTTAAATGGTTAATGTTATTACCTATAAATGTTCAAAATAATATGTAAAGAACGACAACGTATCGCTTAAATAGCATGTAAGCATAAAATATACCGTCGAATACTTTTCAGAGTTATATATAAATGTATACATTTTCTTTGGGTAATTTTGCAAATATTTATACGCCCCACCATTTGCAATTGTACTAAATACGTTTAGAAAAAGTTGCTGTTCAAAATAACAAACTTTTAATTTTCTACGGCGAATATTACAAGTTGACGTTTTCATTTTTGGTACAGTCATATTATTGCAATATAAATAAATGTTTCAGATGTTAATACGGCCCACTACAGTTAGATATATTAATTATATTTGTACCAAATTTGAAACCTGTAAACGAAGATTTGGATGATCTATAACAGTTATTGTAAACGCATGTTAGGTACATAGAAGTGTAGAGATGGTAAGGTGGTTTCTTATTTTAGTTTTACTATTTTGTCTTGCTAAAATACGAAACAGCAGTAAATCATTAACTGGTGAGTGTCAAAGTTTGTATATGAGAAAAAGTGATGTGTGATGTTAGTGTTAAAAAATTAAGTGTGAAAATTCCACGAGGAGAAATTTGGGAAGCGATCAAAGCCGCAGTTGCATGCTAGTTTCTATATAAAACCAATCTGGTATTTCCGAAATTAATTGAATCGACCGAGAACCCAAGGAGAAATACTTTATGTGGTTTCTAAACAAATAACTATTAATATGCAGTCAACGTGCAATACTAAAAATTCAATCAACTTAAAACATCCAAAAACCACAAGACATTCTATCTTGTGCTGCGTATCCATTAACAAATTTTAGGAACCGCAAAGATTGGTGAAGTCCTAGTAGAAGAGGCATATTTAGAAAGAAACAAAAGTCTGAGTAGTAAATCGGAAACAAAAATATGTAATGGTTCTAATGATATACTATCGAATAGTCTTAATACACAAGGTTATCTGTAAGCAATAACGAAAAACAATTTTAAATGTTCTGGTATGTACCCATCATCGCTGCATAGGGATTGCAACGCAACGGGATATTATCGCTGATCAGACACGGACGCATGGTACTAGAAGGTTTTGCTAATATTGATGGACGTTCCACCAGAAAAGCAACAAATTGTGCATTAATTAGTGTGGTAGACTTTTTGAATATGTTTAGTCTTAAATACATTACTTACTTTAATTACGTTGTTTGACTACTATTTTAGTTGTATTTTAATTATCTGTATTCTTTCTTCATTTATCGTGTGTCATTCTGTGTTTATTAGTTTCACAGAAATTACTTTTATCAAAAGTCGTAATTCCAACGTAATAAACATTCCACACCAAAATAGTTGTGTTTATAATTCCGAAATTAAAAGGTTAAAATGTAAAAAAAATTATATCAAGTGTTATATCGCTGAAATCATTCAAAAGATTGCTGTTTATGAAGTCATAACCGACTATGGTTTCCATTAAAAAAAACCCAAATTCTTTGTCATATCTCAAAAATTGCAGCTTTAATAAAAAGTTCCATGAGACTGTCTTATTTAGCACATATTTACCTACAACTTTCTCCTTTACACTTTTTTTCTAAAGTCAATAATAACAGAGCTACAGGTACAAAACGAAATAACAAAAAAGCAATTTTTCGAGATATGAAGTTAGCCGTGCATTCTTTCGAAAAGATAAAAGGCTCAATCGATTGAGCTCGTAAAACTGCAATTCTTTCCCCATTTGATCGTCTCTCTATCTCCGCTAGTTAAGAGATTCCCCTGCTAAACATCTGAAAAAACTCACCCTGTATATCAAACAAGATTTTTCAAATGTTTCAACTAACAATAATAGAGTTGAATATATATAAACGAAAAATGTGGCTAAACTAAAAATTTTTGTTTGAATGAACGATTTTTTTTTCTCATTTTATGACCCACCACATCTTGAATACGTTTGCATTATGTCTATGAATATCTGCAAGGCGTCTTAGGTTCTCCTTTAAGTGTGTTATCGCACTACGTGATGTCATACTCTATTTTTCCTACTATGAGGCCCGAACTGAATCAGTTTTATACTTTGAAATTTAAATATTTTTGTTGTTTCTAATAAGCAATTGCCTTTGGCAGTTTTATACTCTCTACAAGTGTGGTTATTAACCAATTTTAATACTTTATGTGTCACATCGTGTATTTCGTTCAATTGTTCCATTAACAAAATGTACTAAAACGCTCCTTTTTTACAGACTTATCGAATGATGTAGCGCTACAACAATCGGATAACATCGAACCACATAAAATGTTCCAAAACTCCACCGTCTCATCGAGAAGCAGTTCCAACCACAGCGCCTCGAACAGCTGCGGCCGAAACTCCTCCATGCCGTCGCTGAGGATGCAAAGTCCCATCTCGCCGAAGACCTCCTACAATCCGCTATTTCGGCATTCGGACGCGCTGACCAGCTTCGACGCCTCCCACTTCATATTTCAAGAGCAGAAACGCGACCACCGGAAACACAACAGGAAACATCCCGTACTGCGCCGATACAATTCCCAGGATTCGCACCCTAATTTCCACGAAATCTGCGTCGAGTCCTCGGAAAATACGCCGGATTCAACGGGAAGCCGGAGCGAGAACAAGCGGTCTCCGGAAGTGAGTCCGCAGAGCACGGGGGAGAAGACTTCGAAGCAACACCACCAAGAATTCGAGGCTAGAGACTTCTTGGAGCGATTTTCACTGCCGAGGGTGGTGCGAGTAGAAAATGGGGAACCCTTGCTTTTGTATAGGTGTTTCGACAACTTTACTAAAATACAAGCCAAAGGTTATGTCGGGAAAAAAGGAAGGGAGAAACCTGATATCAACGTGTTGTATTTCCCTGAAGGATATTCAGGTAAGCATCTTTTCATACAAATCTCAAATTAATTAAGTAAAGAGATTTTATGAAATATACATTTAAAATGTGGGGTAATAAAAGTTTTAGATAGTAGGTGGTTGTAAAAGGATTACCAAGAAGTGTTAGAAGGAGCACAAACTGAGTATAGTTCTAAGTAAAAGTGACATTTTAGGTACTACTTCTTAAAGGCGTTCTCTTAAATAGTATTTACTGAATCTGCACTTGTAAATTTTTTAAACAAAGAAAACGCTTCACTTCATTAAAACATGATTATGCAGATTTAATATTAATAGCTAAAATGCAGATACCATTAACTAACACATAACGCAGCAGGAATAAACCCAACTCCCTCAATTCAACAAGACATTTTTGCAAAGTAAATGTATATAAAAATTAAAAGTGAAATGCTGTAACCCAATTTTTGCATAAGATTTGTTTCTCCCGGTTCTAAACGATATCTGTATACATATCTTAATTCAGTTATTTATTTATTATTGAACTATCTCTCCCTACTTGAATTCCAGGTACAAAAACATTGGTACTAACATTTTTTTCTTTATATGAATGTGTTACATCGATCCAATATATTTTTTAAATAGTATATGTTAAGGAAAAATTAAGATTAATTGAGCAAAATTTGATGGCTCTGCATTGGATATGAGATCCATAAAATACTATGTAGGTATATACAGAGTGTGTAGAAATTTCCGTAAAAACTACACGCAGCGACATTCTTCGTTCGGTTCTGATTCGAAAGTTTTAATGTCAAAATGTTGTATCCTACTTCGTATGTTTTCAGGAACCACTTGAAAGAGACAAACATTTGGCAACACTGTACTCATATACTGCTGTACAACGGTGCCGTAATATTTTCTGTTTCTTCTTCGAAAACATTTTACTCATCAAGCAGTATCATTTGAGTGACTTTTCCGTTTAAAAATTCTACATATTAGGCGAGATATGATTTGCTCTTGAAATTATTTATTGCCAAAATAATATATATTGAAAAAAGTATTTTCTAACAAGATTGATTCATTTTTTGATATTTATCTGACAGTAAATCCGTGACGCTTTTGCCTAAGTTCGAATTGAAATTCATCTGTCTAAGCATAGCTGCAATTCACGAGGTATCGTCTGTACCACTCCTTCGAGCGTTTCTAGTGCAATTTCTAATCTTACTATCGCATTAATTCTGCCTCTAACTTCGTCAATGAAATCCCAAGCAAAGAAGTCCAATCATTGAAATCGGGAGGTCTCGCAGGTCATAAGATGTCCGTCGCTTCGAAAATGTCCATCCAACCACTCCCTTACATTACAAACAAAGTGAGCAGGATCTCCATCATGCATGTAAATCATGTTATGGCGTCTCGTCAATAACTTGTCCCAATACATTAAGGTACCCATTGGCGTCAAGATGATTTGGTAGATAAATTGGCCCAACGACCCTATGATATACTATGCCCAACCAGACGTTAACGCAAATCTTTCTTTTGTGACCATATTCCCCAAGTTTAAGCGGATTTTCCTCTGCCCAATGGTGAAAAGTATGAGTATTAAATATACCATCTCTAATAAACATAAACTCGTTGCTCCAAAGAAAACCTATTTTAGATTCTGTTGCAAAAATTTAATCAAAACAGTTATGGTCTTCATAAAGTGGCTGAACATTAGACACACGATGTGGATGGAGAAGGTTTTCTCGTAGAACCAACTGACCGGTCATATTGCTGGGAATGTTTAATGTTGAAACTAACCGTCGCGTACTAATGGAGGGATCTTCTTGTGCTGCGTCTGGAATTTGCTCTCCTAGTTGTATTGTACGTCTATATCCTAATCGATTAGAATTAGCAGCTTTAGCATTCCTTGTATGAAACCAACCAGTTTCACGAAGACGTTGATCCAGCCTTGGAAATACATTTCCACCAGCATGCCTCCGGTTTGAGAAACGTATAAGCGATATTCTTATTCTGCCGTGTGAGCATTTCCATTACATAAACTGTACACTATGTACATGTCGTCATATTTATCGAAAAATCTATTATGAGTGAACAAAATAATAACAGAAGACCGAAAAGACACAGAAACGAAAGAACTATTCAAGAATATACAAATAATCATTAAGAAAGCAGAAGGTACTCAAACGATCTCTTCTATTTAGGCCACTAGGTCCTATTGTAGAGCGGATGCCATCCCAGTGTTCATCAAACAAGCCCAGGCCCATGAGGTAGCTCAGAATCTTGTTCAATGAGGAATTTTTCAGGTCAGCTAGGGAAGTAATTTCCTTCCACAAGGATGGAATACCTGATTATAGTGCCCGCAGGACAGTGGCACATAACGTGCTCTGCCGTTTCTTCGTCCTCCATACACACCCGGCATTCGGTTTCTTCCGATAACCCGATTCTGTGTAGGTGCTTTTCTGAGTATTCAGTGTCCTGTAAAAACAGAAGCAATTATTTTCACTCCTTTACCGTCAAGTTTTAATAATTCTCCAGTTTTGACATGATCGGGTGAAATGCATTCTTTCGCATGTACCAAACCAGGAGAATTGCTCCAAAATTGGAGTAGTTTCTGCTTTAACCAGAATGAGGGAGTGACCCGGGATCTAGAATAGGGTTTGTTTGTTAGGCGCCCCTATTGTATTTAAAATGGTCTTGCAGTTCCATATCAGTGGCATTTGTGGGCCTCCAATGCTGAATTATATACATAAATGTCAAAATTTGAGAATAAAGTTTTTGATTGAAGTCTCATTAGAATACACACTTATTGTTCTACAACGTTGCCAAATGTGTTTCTCGTGAAAGTATGTTAATGAAGGAATGTTAGAAACAAACGTTGAAGTCAAAAAGAAAACGTTTACAAAAAAATAGTATTTAAAATTCTTCTTTTTTCTAAATTTATCTATCTCTATCAAGAGATATTGAACAATAACGCTTATTTATGAACTAGACCTCCAAACTTCCTGAAGACGTATGAGGCATGGTACAACATTTTGATGTTGAGCTTTTCTATTCCCAATTTAACAGCGGCTAGGTGTAGCGTTTGCATCAATTATATACACCCTATATAAATGCATTACATAACTGTACCTATACAAGAAAATGATATAATGTATTTCTTTTAACTTTTTGGCGAAATTGGGACTTTCTTTTGAGTTAATATATATTTACAGAAATATTATGGAATTATAGATATTTGATTTGACTTATGGAGCAAAAAAATTGGAGTCAATTAATATCTCAGGTCAGTTTCTCACTATATTACTTATTCGACTATAACCATCATGTAGATAATATTTTGTTGCAAAAATAATCAACCATTACTTATCCAGAGCCGCATTCAGTTAATATAATGCGTATATATAATGAGTATAATGCCGTATACTCAGATATTTCCACCGTATTTATTCTAGAAAGCAATAGTAAAAAAAAAACGGATAAACGCATATTTATTCATTTCTCCCTTTGATATAGGATCTGATATAAGAGAAGTTAAACAGTCGAGTAATGAAATAGTATCTCAATAGCACAATAATAAATTAAAATCATATTCTAAAATAATATCAAAGTCCAATTACAACAATGAAGTTCTAACACATATGTATATCCTACATTAAACATAAGTATACTATCTAGGTAACAGATACTCATCAACACTATGCTAAGAATTGGGTACTAGGTAATCGGTAATCTTGCCCTTAAATCTTTTAGATTAGTAATGACTTTAATTTCCGAGGGCAACCTATTGCATAGAGAAGACATCGGAATACTTAGGATTGTTCTCATATAGTCCCATTCCATGTTTAAACCCGTATTAACAAAATGCAGTTGCAGTGATTATCTAAAACCAAAATGTGGTTCAATTTTAATAAACAGTATCTAACTGAACTAAATTTATAACAAAAAATATAATTATATTTTTCTAGCCGTTAGAACTAAAGGCGTTAAGACTAAAAAGACATAATTTGATTTTTAGTAAAGCACCATTCGGAATATCTTAAATTTTCAACCATACATCTTATTCAAAAAATGAAGTATATATAAAATTTATTAAAAAAAATATATAAATATACCTCTGAGATCACACAACACGTTTGATTGTATAGTTCCAGGCATTCCTCACGTACAGACAGCTGTTTCGGACTCGCCTTGTCCTCATCAATGCACGTCGGTGGATGCTTGTCGCTAGTTCAATATTCCGTATCGTTAACCGAACGTTAACACATGTCTTTAAGGAAATCCCAGAGACATCTAACGCCCAGCCGCGGATTCAGGCATCCTCCGACGTGCACTGATGAGGACTAGGTTAGTCCGAAACAGCTGTCTGTACGTGAGGAATGCCTGGAACTATACAATCAGACGTGTTGTGTGATCTCAGAGGTATATTTTTTTAATATATTTCATATATACTTCATTTTTTGAACGTACTATTGCTATTGGCAGAAATCTTCTTTCTTTGATACATCTTATTCTTCTCTAAAATACTAAATTTTTTTGCCATTTAATCGATTCTGTGCCTGTTATTTTATTACAACAGGTGATATTTCGAAATATGTAGTATGCATGAAATAATGCTATAATGTATAACAGATGACAAACAAGAAACAAAAGAATATGAAAACTTTACGTTTGCCAAAAGCTTATTCACTGAATGCCGACGCATCCTACAAGAGTGGAACAAATAAAACATTCGATCTAAATTTAATTCTCATAACCTGTTCGGCCCCATGTGTGTTCTTTGCAACTTGTTAACGGTATAAAGAGTATTTGGCATCATAACGATTACAGTTTATAGAAGAAATACCGTAGGATTTTCTATAGCAATAATTTTAGGATGAAGGTTGTTGGGAGTAATTACTGATTATGCAAAGCAATTTGAATCAAATTAAAGACTTCTTAAACAATTTTTCAGTTTGTGTATGAGAATATATTGTGTAAGTCTACTTGAGAAACGTGGAATTCTAGAAAAACGGGTCTTTATTGGAAGGTTTATATACGCTATATATGTTAAAATCTTTGGGAAATCTAATTAAGAAAATTGGTGGCAACACTAAAATAAATCCATTAATTAATATCAAGATTTGGAATTCCTTTTCCATTTCTTAATTTAAGTAAATGAATAATAATTATATTCTTGATATCTGTGAGTGCAGACAGGAAGTTCGGGATACATTTGATTTTTTTCCAGATACTACTTTAGTAACCATCTTTAACACGCTCTTTCAAGCGCTTAATTCGAACTCCATGAATAACATAAATAAACAGGTAGAATATCCGATAATTTTTAACCTGCTTCTACACAATTAATTAGTTACTTAACGGCCGCCTTTGTACATAAGGGTACGTTGTTTGTTTTCCCATGTCGTTTATCATTCCAAGATAGAGAGAAACAGAAATATTAGCAGAACGATTAAAAATTCTAATTAAAATGGGGAAAAAAATTTGATGCCGCTAACAAAGATACGCGCCATAAGCGCACAGATCCTTCTGCAACTACCGTCTCTTCTTATCTTAATTATAATCTGGTATCAGCATTAAACACTTGAACGTATCATAATTTCAGAGATCCGAGAATCTCCGAGTCGGACAACAACACTGCGTTTGCTTTTATTGTGCAGATTGTTAAAATTGCTGAAGTAGTAAAGTAATTGCGGTAAAAATTCCACGGCGGAGAACCAGCAATACGCAACCACCGATTTATAATTATGACTATAAAAACTGTATGTAGGCAAAAATGTAAATGCTGATTACTGCCACTTAAAAATAGATATTAATTCAATGTAATGAATAATATCACTTGTAATGTAATTATCTATGATTTCTTATAAATACAGAAAAAGTTCAGAGGTATTATGTGTAGATATGCCAAAAGATTTGGGAAAGAAACATACCTTCAACCCTGAATGAATTTTAAGAAAGCCAGTTACTTGATTTTACGAGATATTGGATATTTACCATTATTATAAACAGGTGTTTACGGTCTTGTGATTTTATTTTCAAGGGGTGATTAAACATCTGAAAATAAGGTCATTAACGTAAAAATATCTTAACAAAGTTGCATAATAAGAGATATTAATGTTAAAACAAAAATTTAAGTTTTTGTTTTTTTTTATTTTTAAGTGGTGATTAACCACAATAAAATAAGGTTTTTAACGCTAAAACGATTAATCAACAACTTGTGCAAAGTAAATATGAACGATAGGTTATTAGTGAATTTTTTACTAAGTAGGCTGATGTCTGTAACTTTTCCCATGTGTCAAGCTGTGTCATTAGTTGTCACCGCATTGCTGGTTTGACATAAATTTTTCCGAATAAATCCTAATAAAGAAAGTAAAAATCGTCCATCGCACCAACAGTGAATACGTTGACATGTTGTTAATTTATGGTAAAGTAAGCCAGAATTCTGCTGCTGCAAGTCGATTGTACGCTGAACGGTTTCCTAACAGGCCAACACATATTCCACAAAAATTCTTCGCTCTAGTAATCCGTGCACGAGAAATTGGTGTACTGCGAACACGTCAAGGTCGAGGTGGTGGTCCTGGTGTACACCAACGAATTTTGGATGCCGAAGTTAGTCTTAAATCTTGTCGAAGAAGATCCTTCTAGTAGTACTCGAAAAATATCTCGCCAAGTAAATGTATCAAATCGA
>JARFOC010052581.1:0-19983 GCA_031763485.1 Osmoderma eremita | reverse complement strand
ATTTGTAGAACGCACTACGAAAACCGGGTTCACGGAAAAAACGACAACGGACAACCAAATGACTTGATCGAGTTCAATCTTGAACTGAACGCGTATTACAATGTCCACTTGTCGCCCCTCTATGTCCCGTGCTTCCCGTGTTGCCATATCAAACGCTGCGCTGTCAGTCTCATTACTTAATTTACCTACCTCGTATATGTATATTTTTTATTTTGTTTGCTGGGTAGCGAGTCATAACTGAATAACGAGTAAAATGTAGGCTTATAATTAGCATTCTACAGCGTAATTAGTATTGCAGCTGGTGAGATGTCAAGTAAGACATTCCAACGATGTTCGTGACATATTTTTTGAAGGTGTTTGCAAAGCCCGATTGATATTGCTATTTTCTTTATCTACAATCTCGCGTGCACGCTAAAAAATGTACGTAAAATGCATGCACTAGATGCAATAATGATGTGTAAAATTCCTTGATTTAATACATGAAAAATTCATTTTTACCTCAAGTATTAGTATTAAATGAAATTTCATGGATAAAATATTCAAAATTAGATAAAAGTCATGCACACAGGGTGACGCATTAGTGTGGCAAAGCTCGATATATCCATTATCATATAAGATATCAAAAAATAGGTATTTCCATATCACCAGGGTGAACCAAACATACGTTTTCTTAAATGGAACACCTGTATGTTATTTCAGATTTAGATTAAGCTCACACACCTCACACCCCCTATATACAATTTCATTGCATTATAGAACGTGTTTCAGAAGTTATGGTCAATTTTATATGCAAATCAGTGTAAGTTCAAGCTCTTGTATACCGCAAATAACACAGTCTGAACTTTTTCTTTTACAACAACAGATTTTTATAGCGGCCCACTTTTATAGCAAAGTGACATTTTTTTTTAAATTGTCAAAACTGAATACAGGGCGAGTCAAAACTCAAATACATTAATTTTGTCAATTATTTTAAATGGATCACCCTGCATATCATAGAAAGAAAGTATCGTTTAGTTACATTCATTTTTATTAAGCACTCTCTATACCTAAAGTCATTAATTTCTAAGATATTTTAAAGTATTTTTAATAAGTGAGATTTTTTGAAATTATTTTAATATAACAAGTTAGTGATGGAAAAATGACAATTAATGTTTAATACAACTACAAAATAAAAACATTTATAACTTACAATAATGATTAACATTTAATTAATTAATTAACTGTTTACAATGTGGTTCTATAATAAATGTTCTAAATATCCACCAACACAACATTGCAGCCGTTCTTCAAGCGATTTCCTAATTAATACTCGAGAATGCTTCTACTATTCTGTTTTTCATATCACCTCGTGTAGTTGGCAGTGTTTGCTATACAAAGTTTTTTCTTACATATGACCACATGAAGCAGTCAATTTTAGTGAATCCCGGTGATCGAGTTAGTCATTCAATTCGGCCCCCTCTCCTTGTCCATCTTTGAGAAGGAGCGTTCTCCACTACAGTTAGCGACCATCATGCATAAAAATATTCTAATAGCTATTTCAATATTCGGAAAAGCGTCTTCGATATTACTTTCTTTTAAAAGATTATACAGTTCTGAAATACTCATAGCCTCTTCACTATCACTATTTCGGACATCTCTCAAGTATTCTCTTAGGTGCATACATTCCATCTAACTCTTTTGCGCTAATGTCCTTGTAATAGGTTTAAGAAAATTCGTTACAGCCGTATTTAAACTCTTCGAAATTCAAAGTTTTTATACGAGATAAGAAACTGAAGCGTTGACTAATTTTGCTGTATGAATCTGTTCCATGTTTTAGATGCACTCTAGGGCTATCAATAATAGGGGAAAAAGTTTCAATTTTGAATTTTTCTTTGCCAGTGAGTTGTACAGATGGCGCAGAACCACCAAAGTATGTCATGGGTGAGCTTCTGGCTCTTATTCTTTGAGACCGGTCCTTCTAGTCAGCTTCTGGATTTTTCTTTTTAGCGGCCAATTCGTATTAGTTAAATTATTTCTGACATTATCAATAAAATTGCCAAGCGAAGTTAACAAATTAACTGCAACGTCCATTATTAAGTTTCTTTTTGAAGATTTATACTAGTTTTGTCTATCCTTTCCAATATGGTATTCCACATTTCTGACAAAATAAGAAATTCTGGTTTCTCCATGGTTTTGGACAGACTGATAGCTTCGTTCATAGAGTCTTGTGACTGTGCGATATCTTGAGCAATATCCTAACAGTAAACAAGTTAGTTGGGCGAAGCGAATAATTTCGAATACTTTGGTATGTTAAGTAAACATAATAATTTTTCACAAATTAGCTAAGACTAAACCAGTAACCAGCTTGTAAACCTTGTAATAGTAATCGAATCTTGTATAATGATTGACGCCCGTAAATAATAATAATAATAAGTTTATAATAACATGCAAATATGTAATTTGGATGACCTGAAATCCCGTACACGTACTGCATGTGATGGAATAAACCCAGAATTGCCCTGAAAGACAATGAGGACACTTAGAAAACTTGCAGCAACATTACACTTCACCTTATGTTGTTTTGTTTGTCTAATTAATCGTTAGAACAAAATAATTTCTTCATTCCAACTTGAAATTTTGCACTTTCTGTGTTAAAAACATGACCAAATTCTTGATAGCTCTGTTTTGCCAACACAAATAATATTTCCGTACCAAATTCTACTATACTTTCGTAATAAATTTTAACAGTGTTGTGTTTCCTAGTAGATTTAAAAAAGCATGGTATGCTGGAAATTCTTCGTTAGAAAAAATAAACTATAATAGATTATTTCAAACGCGCTAGGGATAATTAATTAATAGTACTGGCCATAGATCTACACTGACGACGCGTTAACGTATAGCTGATTGCCAACTATGTCGCTTAATGTTACTTGTAGGAAATGTGTAACGTTACAAAAAGGCTCGGTATATTTCGTAGGTACATGCAGGGGATTCTCGAGTTACAGCTTGAGTGTTATCTCTAGTTTACTAGATAATCTGTTATTGAAAGAAAAAAATTATTTATTTTTCAGATAATAATTATGACCAGTAGTGTATATCGGCCAATAAGTTGGAAATTACAAAATTCCTTATATTTATTATACGTAAACAGACAAAGACCGATCTACACTAAATGTAATTATTTGGATAAAATATTGCAAATACCCAGGCACGTCATCAATCTGTTTCCATCAAAAAAGAGTTTAGGCCGGAGTTGCTGATAAATTTCTTGAGCTACTGCCCGAGTACCACGTCTAGTGTAAGAACCCCTTTTATCTCTCCACTTTATCTTTTTAGCGTTAATTAAATTGTTAACAAATACTTTCACATTCATTTATCCTCGTCCCCCGGTGGGTTATATTAAAAGCGCGTTCCACCGGTAAGAAATTGCGAATGCTTCTCTTGATTTTATTAATTCGCGCGCGTATTCTCTTCTCGTGTGCCCTTTGTAGTGCCGGAAGGTCCTCTTACTTTCAATTTATCTCGCCAGATGCCATAAACAAAGTTAATCTAAGCGCGTCTGAGGGTTTTATGTTCATTAGCACACACAACACGGGAGAAGGAAAGATTACCACTACGTTTTATGTTTGTAGAGGAGAAAGAAAGGACCGGGATACGGCTCGGAGAAGTCTAGAGAGAAATATTCAGGTATATAATACGTACATAAGTCCCCTGTATGCGCCGCCTTTACCGTCGGCAAACACCGAGAAGGAAGTCGCAATTACAATAAATAAATCGTAGAAGAGTCGGGGCCGGTTTTTACAACAGGTAACAAAAACGTATAACAACTCTACCTGTTAAATTACACGTCTCAGAATCGGGGGTCCCGAAATGATAATCGTCAAAATAGTATGTTATTTAATGGTTGCTAAAAGTGTCTAAAATGCTGCTCAATGCGTCCGGTTTCCCTTTTATCTTGCTTTGGTTTTATTGGTCGACAGGGGAAGTGCGAAATATTTAAATTGGGGTTATTTTCGAGGGATGTCCGGTAACTAAGGTACGTTTGTGAATTACAGACAGACTACTTTATTTATAGAAATCAAACATACGCTAAGTAAAAGCCTGAACTGTTAGTTACTTTTCAACATATTAGCCGCCAATGTTAAAGCACTCATCTCAGCGGGGCACAAGCTTCTATAAATCCTCGTCGTAAAAGGTGCGATCCGAATTTATAAAATGCTGGCGTATTTCCTCTTAAACTTCGTCGTCGTCTTCAAACCTTTTACCCGAAAAATGAGCTTTCAACGGCCCAAACAACTGAAAATCAGAAAAAGAACCAGGTCTAGACTATGGGGCGGATGGACAATAACTTCCCAAGGCCTTTGTCTGATTGGAGGTGTGCCGTCTTGCATTGTCATGCAACAACCCGATTCCTTTCGTCAATCTTCCTTTTCTTTTCCACCGAATAGCTTTGTGTCGTTTTTCGATAATTTGACAATAAATATCGCTGTTGATTGTCGCTTTCGGTGGTAAAAACTCTATGAGCAAAATGCCTTGCATATCCCAGAGCACAGTTGGGGAAGATTTGCCCTAGAAGTTTTCTACAATCCAGATGGAATCAAATCGTTTCTGACCCGGTTTATTTACAAAAAAGAAAATGATTCGGTACGTTCAATCCATCTTCTTGGATGATCACATATTCGATCAATTCCTTAATTGTGAGTCGATTGAGCATGACTTCAAAAAGTAGAAGTTCGTCAACTGTACAGTAAATCTAGAGTCGAAAAGTTTGATTATTGAACGTCTTTTAAGAGTGAATTGTAGTAAAAAAATTCCATAATGTCGATTCTCATATTAAATGTAGCGAAGACTCGAATCCACAATTAATAACTTGCATAATTTTATAAAATCAGAAGCTTTCAAAGCAAGAACGATTATTAATTTCAAAGATGTTGATAGTACTAATTAGAAAACTTAGGCACTCATCTTTACAACCTGAGTGGAGCGGTAGCTGAGAAAAACGCCAGTAATGTTATGGCAGGACGGGGAATCGAATCCGGAACCTTCAGATTACTTGTTTGTTTGTACCCTAATGCAGAGACTGAACACAGCGGCCTGGAGGTATATTGTATTACACTAGGTGTGTGCAAGTGTGTATTGTGTGTGGGTATGTGAATTGTATGGCTTGTTACTGTCTCTCCTTGCCGTAAGAGGGCAGCCAGACTTCAAATTAGCAGTATACTTACCAACCCACTAGACCATTACGGCAAATATATATTTTCATATATATTGTCATAGGGTCGAACCAAGTCAATAAGTTCTTCGTCATTCATTTTTCATAAATGTTCATTCAAAATCTTGATACAAATAATGACCATCACCCTACGTAAAAAAAACTAAAATATCGTTGAGATGTAAAGAATATGATACTGTGCTGAACATTTCAAAACGCGTCCATCTAAATGCCAAGAAACGATATTTCTCCACTGCCACTGATGCAATTTTACCGACTGATGTGTATAAGTAGTCCACGCCAAACTGGAGGGGCATTCTAATACCCTACTGCGCTCTTTCTGGTTCCATGAAATAACAGGAGATTGCAAGGTAACTGGTCAGCAGACTTACGAGAATACTGAAGACTTATGGTTGGAGGAGACCTCTTTCCGCCAATGTGGGGTCGTTCAACCCATACGTCAATTCATTAGTCTATGAATAACATGCTGATGCATGTAGCAAATTTGGTTTTATTTATCTTTAAAAAAAATCTGCTAAGCAACTTTCAAGTATATAAATGGTTTTAAACTAAAACTGGAAATATTCGATTGTAAAAAAGGAATATTTCCTGTCAGTGGGCGACAAACTAACACCATCCCTCCCCAAAAACTTCTTTTAAGTCAAACTGTCAAAATTGAAACTTTGGTAACTATATCTTCTCCCACGGCCGACGACCAGAAATCTTCGTGTTTTTTTTTCAGCGAACGCAACGGCTCTCCCTCGATTGCCTGCGACAAGTCGGTCACGGATCTCACCCTCGCAGCACCGAAAGCACAGCCTACTACATACAGCCTAGTTTGAAAGCGGCGAAAAAGGCGCAGCTCATTAAAATGCTTTCAGCGCCAGACCAAACAATTTGTTTTCGCTAATGCCTTCTGTCCCGGTCCGCCCGCTACCCGCCACCGCCTGCGTAGTGGGTGCAACGGTCATGGCAATAACTACAACTCATAATTCCATTACTTTAAATTGCGCGAATTACGATCCCAATGGGGGTGTAGAGGTGGTAAAGGAGTTAGTTACGAGTTGAGAAATTCGGTAGTTCTGTAGCGTAAAGAAAATAATTTACAATTTCTTTCTTGCTTAACAATTTGCAAGAATTACTAGAAATTGTGGGGGTAATAGTAGAATTATACTTATTCCAAGGGTAGTTTTACAACATTTAATCGCTAAGGAAAGAGTGAAGATAAGAAAATACGTGTACAAAATTATTACAATTACCACTTCCAAATTCAAAAACGAAGCAATCCAAAAACGAAACCGATATTATAAAAATATCATCTGTCCCTCATTTACATTGAGTGAAGCGCCACCACTCGGCTAATTTTCACACTACGGGCAGAGAGGCATCCTTTTGTATCGCATTAGAAACACGTGACTTATGCAATTATTGAATGACATTTTCACCATTTTCTTCTATTTTTACTGTAGTATTTTGCAAGACAAAAGCTATTGCCAAAGTTGTATTGTGTTTGACTCTTTAAATACAGTAGTAGGTACAGGAGAATCTGCTGCCTCCATAAACATGTCGGAACGTGTCTAAGCTGTCGTGTCTAAGCTGTCTATTTTGTTTCTCCTTTTAGAAATCTCTCTGTATAAATCTTCTTCACTTACGGTCGACAAGAACCGACATAATGGACGTTCGAAAGATTTTTCGCAATGCTTCGAACGGCCCAAACATATAACAGATTATGACCTAGTAATGGAACGCAGCATAACAGTTACTCTAATTATAACAACAACCTGAAACCGTTGTAAGATCTGTTTACTGAAATAAAACGACAAAACCGACAACTTCCAATAACTATGTTCTCTCAAAAACTCGACGAAAGTATTGATAATGCTCAGGCGAACACATCGTTTTCTTCGCAATCAAGCAAAGAATCCACTGTCAAACACTCAGAAGATGATTAAATACGTAGTTCTGGATGACCAAACGTTTTGTTTTGCGCATACGGGAGCCTTATTGTAGGCATTTTATAAGCCTCTCCTATATTATTTATTATAGATGTAAAATGACATTGATTCAGCGATAAAAACTACCGGGGAAACGTATTTTTGTTTGCAGGTATTTTCCGATAATGGAAGAAGAGATATTTACTTAGTTTCGCATCTAGACTTATGTACATCAATGCAGTGACATCTGATTTGCTCTTGATAATGGCCCAATATTTTCTGCATTTGTAAAGGCTTTACCTAATTCTGCTCTAAAATGTAAGCATAAGTAAAAGAAATAACGAAATTTATTGTTTATTTTAATCAATTGGTCTTAAACAAGTTACAGCAATTATTTCTTATTAAACAATAAATACATCACTACAAGACGAGTTTCTAGTATAACCTCCTTATGCATCTAAATTATACGACTTGCAATTCGTGGGTTAACCAATAATAACAACACCACCTATGTGCTTTTGAAATATATATATTTTCAGCTTCAAGAAACGTCTGGGTAGCGGTACTTACCCACAGTTAAAAGAACGTGATAAAACCTCTAAAAAAACACTTCACTCTATATAGACAAATATGCACCTCAGTCAGCCGCCATATTGGCAAAACTAACAGCGCCACCATTCGTAGTGTGTATACCGAAAAATAATTTTAGAATGCATTAAATGTTTACATAAAATGTTTGTAATTAGATATCTACCATTAGCACAAAGAACATATTGCATACATATAAGGTATACGTATCTATAAGTAGGTTTATATGAAAATATTTAGACGTATTACATGTATTTGCATAACCTTGAGACTGGTATCAAAATATGTTTAGACCTTATCAATCGCACATATTTTCTGCGTAATTCCAAAGGCAAATAATTAGTTTTGATTATTGATTTTTGTTTCGTGATAAGCATGTTGTTAATATATTTTATAGTAATGGTATAAGAACTTTGTTTTAGAAAGAATGAAAGTGATTTAGATGCAAACTTAAGTTCCCGTTGATATTTTTCCAATAAATTAACAAAAATATTGCTGGTGTTTCCCAATTTTTGTTTTTAAAACCTCTTTATATCGATTACCTATACTTAAATCTTAAGTCAATTGATTACTCAACGGTTTGTTTTCATTAACGACTATATACCGTGCTTTTTTTGTTAGTGGAATTTGGTATCGAGATATTATTACATTGTTATTTTTCAATATATGTATGTACTACTGGGGTGCGTTGTTCAAAATAGACTCTGGGTAGTAGAAGAGTAACACTTTTTTGGTTATCTAGCGTTCAGTAATCGAGGTACACTTTCCAAGGTAATCATTTATTACGTTCAAAATTAGGAAAAGGTAACCCTGGAGTTTACCTCGCTTACCCTAGTCGATGACACCGTGAAACTTTACCCGACGTGCGCTGGTGGTTGGGCGCACAGTTCGATTCGGTTCACGTTTATTTACATTTGTTTAGGAAGATTAGATTGGGTTAGATCCACGGTATAAATCGTATATGTGCACCGTTGTTAGATCACAAACCACATGAGGGTAACATAGTGTGCTTATATGTCACACGTTATGGATACAGCAACAAAAATAACGTCATCCCATGCGGTAGTTGTGAATGATCAAGGGAATTGTATCATTCTATAATCATCATCTTGAACAAAATATTCTAATTGATTATAAAATAGATCTTGCATTATCATTACACATATTGTACTAGCACGTTTCCTTCTCCGTAAGTTATCCTTAATTATTATTCATATCATAAATTGCTCTACTGTCTTGTCTACTAATTTTTGACAAATGTGGACAAACGACACTGAATGACCCAATCAAATTTAGGCATATCCGCAAACCAAGTACATCTGGCGTTCAGTACTTGTTATTCTTGGATCATATGACCTTACCTTTACCTTACCGTTACTCCCAATATACTTTTATTGTGAAGACACCCCTGGTGTATCATCAATTAATTATTAACTATTAATCACTTAATACTTCTTGGTGGAACTTTGCAACGATTATCTGCGCCTGAATGCGTTAAGTCATTTACTCTACATTATACAGCAATATCACAATTCCCAGAACTTGGAAACATACCATCTATTTACATTTGAGAAAATCATAAGAAAAACAAAAAAATAATTCAGACAAACTCAATGCAACATCCACTTTGTTGTAATGACTTCTACTTCTTGCCATTTTCTCTTATACCAATTTATTTTTAATCTAATTAAATAAATAGTAAAATATAAAAACAATTAAAGATATGCTAATGGAAACTGCGTTAATCTCACCCAGGAGCTTTTGTAAAGGAACGGTTGTAACAATGCTGTACAGAGTTCAAGGACGACAATGCGAACTGGAACCAGACATTAAGGCGAATTATTTTTTTATTGACTTTCATGGAAAGTTAAAATAATTCAAGGTTGTCTGTAAATACAATTTCAAGCGTTTAATATTGGGAATTAAAGTAATTTGAGGTTGAGACAAAAGATTGAGTCCAATTCTCTTACTGTAGATTCAAAACACGTTTTACGTGACATTTTTATTTCTTTATAATCAGTAAACGTTCATCGATTGAACTCAATTCTACAAAATTCCATCAGCATTATAAACAAACAAATCCTCTTAGATTATTACAACAAAGAAACTATACCGCATCATTCATGTTCTCGTCCGCACTATCGAACGGAACAGAAACATAGAACAGCAGCGCCTCTATTGTTCCCCGATCGCAATTAGAACTGAACGTTCGCGCGCGTTCTAGCATTCCAAGACTGACGCCGCCTTCGGCCGGAACAATACAACAAGTCGTCCGTGGTCGCGTTCGAACAATCGGAACGATACGCTTTTGTTGCCGAGTTAACTGCGATGTATAAGTGGGTGTGCGTGGAATTACGGCGATCGCTGGAGCTTTGTTTGGAAGCGTCGAGACGTCGTACGTGATCCTAGAGGAGTTTACCGTTATTGGTAATTGTAAAGCGAATATCCACAATGCATACCTACAGTATATACTGTTGGTATAGTTTCTTGTATTGATATTGGGTCAAAAATAAGCTTCTGCATTGCGAAGGATTTGGAATAATAACTGTCATGACGTAATAGTAGTTTTGGTAAAATATAACCAATTTTAGCAGGGATATTTGTATCTATTCTTAGCTGTTAATCTAACAAACTAATTGGTAAAATACAACTGATGTTAACATCGAATTCTTCATCTATTTTTAAATGCCAACCTACCAAACTAAGTCTTGTAAAAATTTGTCGGTAACATTATTATCCATGTTCCAAAACATGACGGCGCTCTCTAATAGTTTTTGATATAGACAGTCCAAAAATGGTTGAGGGTCATTTAAGGAAAAATGTTTTCTTGTAAATAGAATCATTTCAGTATTTCCTTTACTCCTCAAACACATTCCAAGGGTGATTGACCGTCTCAAAATGGTTGGGGGGTCTTTAGAGCAAATATAATATTTTATTGTGAAGAGAAACAGTTCAGAAGGTATCTTGATTTCCTTTATATCACTCTCTACTAGTCTCTACTTTTTATATAGAAAATCAGTTCAGAAAATATGTCGACTTAATTCACTTCTCTCTTTGTTACTTTTTGAGAAACACATTCCAAAGATGATCATCCAAATGAGGGTCATTAAAGAAAATATAATGTTTTGTTGTGAATAAAATCAGCTCAGAAATGGTCTTTCTTTACTCCCCTACTAGTTTTTGAGAAACACATTCCTTCCTCTTTGTGTTCCACTCCCTATGCCTCTTCAAGCGTCAGATAGGAGGTCCTTTTGTACCCATGTTATCTAAGCCTTCCACTTCCAACCTCCTGCTAGTATTGTGGGGAGGGAGAAAATATATTCTTTTTAGATAGAAAATCAGTTCAGAAAATATATCGACTTAATTCACTTCTCTCTTTGTTACTTTTTGAGAAACACATTCCACAGATGATCATCCAAATGAGGGTCATTAAAGAAAATATAATGATTTGTTGTGAATAAAATCAGCTCAGAAGGTATATTGATTTTCTTTACTCTCCTACTAGTTTTTGAGAAACACATTCCTGCCTGTTTTTGTTCCACTCCCTATGTCTCTTCAAGAGTCAGATAGGAGGTCCTCTTGTACCCATATTATCTAAGCCTTCCAACCTCTAGCTAGTATTGTCATCTCTTGTATCGTTTTCTTTATTTTTTCGTATTTCTACCATTTGGTCTTTCCATCGCCTCCTTGGTCTGCCTCTCCGTATCTTCGGTGATATATCTACTTGTCTACTTCTATTATTGTTCTGGGGTAATCCTTAATCAATACCCGTGCCAAATTCAATTGCCTTTCCTTAATCGTATTTATAAGAATCAGATTTCAAGTGATTATTCAAACGCAGTTAAGGATCGTTGGAAGAAATACAGTGTTTTGTTGTACAAAAAGGCAGTTTAGAAGGTACATGAATTTCATTTATTCCACCTTCTGGGAGTTTTTGACAAACACAGTCCAAATCGGATTACACAAATGGAATTTGGGATGATTAGAGATGTTTTGTTGACAGACCACACCCTGCCATTTCCTATGGGCCTTCAAGGCTTGTTAAAGGGGACTATTATTATTATTAATGTTATGTTGCAAAGAAAATCAGTTCAGAAGGTATATGGATTTCCTTTACTCCACATTCTGCTAGATTTCACAAGCACATTCTAAGTGATTATTCAGACGGTGTTGTGGATAATGAGGGGGAATGTGATGCTTTGTTTGTTGTAAAAATCAATTCAGAATGTATATGGGATTTCTCTTACTCCACTCTACCAGTTGAAACACATTCCACAAGAAATGATCTAAACGTGATTGGGGGTCACTAAAGAAAATATAAAGTTTTGTGTACAAAAATTCAGGGCAAAGGTGTATGTATATGGATTTCCTTTATTCCATTCTCAACTGGGTTTTCACAAACACAGCCCAAAAGTAATTATCCAAATGGGTTTTGGGGGTCATTAGAAGAAATATGATTTAGTGTAAAGAAGATCAGAGAAGGTGTGCTGATTTCCTTTATACTGGGCCATAATAGTTTTTGACAAACACAATAATTACAAAAGTAATTATCCAAATGAGGTGGGGGTCATTAGAGGAAATATGTTTTATTGTAAAGAAAATCAAATTGCAGATTGTCCAAACATCTTCCAAACCAATTACACAAACTAACACAACTCCTTCCCCAATCTTAGAAAATACTTGATTGTGAATCGAAAGTTTCATTGCAAACGTTTTCCTTTCATTGGCCTTCATCCTTTTCATAAAATCGTGCAACAAGTTTCACGTCGTCATTTCGTACGGACTCCCTCAATATACACACACATACACAAAGCACATACACGGCGATCCCTCCTCGGGCGTTACCTGACATTGCACCTACGACACACACGCACTGCATCGACAGAATGCACCTCAGCGGCAACTCGAAGAAGAAGAGGTTATTGGCTCGGACAGCCCGCATATCCCATTCCGGAATGTCGACTGACTGCGGTCGAATAGTCGGCCCTACCGAACAACGTGTTTATAAGTAACCAACCGGTTATAAAACCGGAGCCGTTTTAGGGACCTTTTTGTCGACCGGTCGCGAAGACCCGCCACAATGACCTTAACTCGCGTGGAACGCAGAAAGTCGCCCGTTGCATGCAGCCACGCGGAAAAACAAAAGAGAAAAAAATCCATGTACTGGGTGACTCTGATTTTGAAGTTAAAAATGACGACACTTATTGAAATTGAATTGCCAAAACGACTGTTTATTAGAAAAATGATATCATTAAAGCAACTTCATATTATTTTTTTCGATTCATCTATTAGACACAGCCTGTATAACAAAACTACACGGTTGGTGTTTCGCGGTCTTAAAATAATTCTGTTAAAATTTACCCGGTAACTGGAGCACATCAAGAAGTCAATATAACTAGAAAAAAACTCGTCAGAATTAAGTTATTAGTACACGAGGATAGAATTAAGTTAATAGGAGTCACTCCTAATGGACCTGCTGCTTACGGCGAATGCTGCGACAGAGAGTCACATCTGTGTGTTGAACTTAACGACCAATTTGGGGAAATTACATTGATTAAAACGGTCCGTGAGAACAGTCTCTTTCGGGAGAGGTTTTCGGGACGGGTTTTAGCAGGTAATAAATCATCTTTAAGAGCCGTTTTTTTTTTATTTAATGAAACGATAGGATGATAATCTACGTGGGTAGATAATATTGAATAAAATCATTATATCCCTTAGTAACAAGAGTTTTTTTCGTGTCAATACTACTGCATATCAAAAAGAATCACCAATTAAAGTATAATATATAATATAAAAATGAATCGTAACACACAAAAATGCAGTTTTTAGTTTGATTTTTAGTGATCTGGTGATTTAAAATTGTTCCTAATGAAAATATAGTTTTCTATTACTTAAAACTAAGCACCCTCAAATCCTTGAATTGCAAGTAATGCAGGTGATGCAAAAAGTGTTAAAATAAAATATTGAAACTTATTATCTATTAAAAATTTGTATAGATTTATCTTAAAAAATAATCTGACCAGCACTCAAGGCCTTCAAAAGGCTCTCATTTTTGTTGACTCCTAGGTAAAGTTCTATATAGTTATCCTATATTTATATTTCTAAAGACATACCAGTTACAAACAAATGAATTAATAATGATAATTAAAGTGATTTAATCAACTTTGTGTTTATAACTTAACCATAAAATAGTTTGAAAAGCTTCATACACAAAATGCAAGATCCCATACATTTTCGATGTATGGGATCCTCTATCCACGTCATCATTAAAATATACTAAGACTTGCATCACCGCAACTAAAACATGACGCAGACGCCTTATAATTTGATAATTGCAAACATAAACATTGAAGATATTCAAGCAACAAGGATTATATTTAGATACATTATCAATTTTACAAAAAAGAAAGAATCAGTTGCATAATAAATAAAAATAAATAAAAACAAATAAAAATATTGATGCTATATCATTAATTATAGTCACAAATGTCGTCAAACGTCTGCTAATGTCAAGAGAAACCACGTAAATGTAAGTCGTATGCGAGCTGCTGTTAGGAGGTTGGACCTGTTAGATATAGTTAGATAGTTAGTCACTTGTAGTTTCTCAGAATGTATGTATGTATCTGTATACTTTACTCTAGTTCTATTTCTTAACGGAACTAGTATATCTAGTACCCACTTACACTGTTAAAGCTTCACCCAACGATTCTAATCTTCTTATAGTCGACCGCCTAAATGATGGTTTCATATGCCCAGGACATTTGCTTCATCACCATATTATATATGTACATGATATATAAGATAATACATATCATAAATAGATGAGGGCCTAGATGACCTATCTGGGGAATCCCACAACTATTCCCTCGAAATTAAGTTGATCGAATTAGATGAGAAATGTCGCTTGCAAACTTGTTCTCGACGATCTCTCTGTCTTTCTCTCTCGTGCTATAACAATGCTCTCTAGAGTACTTATATACATCGATCCAAACACCCACATCCAACATTCCGTTATGTCTAGAACAACTGGAGTAACTCCGCGTCTAAATAAGCAGGAATTATTGTCATCCATACATACAGTGGTACAAAAAAGTCTTCGTACGATAGCAGTTATAAGATTATTTGTACAATTGAATACTAAATCTTATACGTATGCGGGCTAAAATGATTGATTTCGCGTAGCACAACTATTCTCTTTCTATAAATAGATGAATGAGATTAATGATAAATATTTTCTTACCAAATCTATATTTACTGAAACTACTCTAAAACAAAGCAAAAAAGTCTCCGTACGAACAAGCAGGAAAATTTATCATTCAAACAAATTAATTATAAATATAATATATTAATATTCGATCGGGTACTAAGTGACTTAGTAAGAGACCTGAACCTATCAAAAGAAGCTTCTGAAATTTTAGCATCTAGTTTAAAAGAAAAAAATTTGTCTTGGTCCGGAAACCAGCCGAGAAAGGAATCTGTTACCGAAGAAAAGGAGCTAGTCTTTTGTAATGATATTAGAGGTATTTTGCAACAAATGGGTTTAAAAAGATACCAACCTAGTGATTGGCGTCTTTTTTATAGACAGCAGCAAAAGAAGCTTAAAATGCGTTTTACTTTATAACGGTAACAAGTATGGATCTACACCTATTGCGCATTCGACGATTTTGAAAGAAGAGTACATAAATATTTCTGAAGTAATGGAAAAAATTAATTATCAAGACCACAACTGGGCCATTTGTATTGACTTGAAAATGGTTAACTTCCTTTTAGGTCAACAAGGTGGATACACATAGTTCCCTTGTTGTATGTGCCTCTGGGACAGTCGAGACAAGCAACGCCATTGGTCACAAAAAGTTTGGACGGTGCGAGAGCAGCTGAAAGTTGGTACAAAAAATGTTATAAATGTGCCTTTAGTTAGCCGAGATCGTATCATGCTTCCACCACTTCATATTAAACTCGGCATAATGAAACAGTTTGTGAAGGCCCTTGATAAAAGTGGCGAATGTTTCAATTTTCTCTAGCGTAAGTTTCCAGGATTAAGTATCGAGAATTTAAAAGCAGCTATATTTGATGGACCACAAATTAGGAAACTCGTGCAAGATCCCGATTTTATCAAATCAATGAATGAAGTCGAATTGAAAGCTTGGAATTCATTTGTTTTCGTTATAACTAACTTTCTTGGGAACAAATCCGGCAACTATATCGAGCTTGTTGAGTGCATGCTATCGAAATTGCAAGAGCCGGGGTGCAACATGAGCATAAGGATCCACGTCTTGCACTCACATTTAGAGCGATTCCCAGAAAATCTGGGCGATATTAGTGAAGAGCAGGGTGAAAGATTTCATCAAAACGTACGGACAATGGAAAAGCGTTATCAAGGAAGGTGGGACTCCTATATGGTGGCCGACTACTGTTGGAGCTTGCAACGGGATCAACCTGAAGTCGTTCATTCAAGGAAATCATATGAAAGATCATTTCATAGTGTTTTTTATAGAAATTTTACTTAAATATGTAGTAATTTTCTTGTATTTTTTAGTTAAAATAATAAAACAGTAAATTACAAAAAGTAAAGCTGTTATCAATTAACTAGTATTTTTTCTTAGTCATGGTCCTAGAAATACTCAATAACAGTAAAAAAAAATAAGGAAAAACATTGGTGTTGACCAGCGTAATAGAACTATTCATCTTTTTTTGAGCAATATCAATAGAGCGTACGAAGACTTTTTTGTAACAAATAGTGTCCACATATTTATATTTTTGTGATCCTTTGAATAAAATGTGGATCTTCCTGAATTTTTGACTCTTTCATATAGAAATAGTGCAGATTGTGCAGAAATTTAATTCTTTTGATTCTAGATGTAAGATTTAGCATGTAATTGTACAAATACACTTATAGCTGGGGTCGTATGAAGACTTTTTTGTACCAATGTATGTACATACGTACATTTTTCTGCATATGACACACTGCACGCACAAATTTCCACCCTAATTAGCACAGGAGATCAATGACGCGTACCTAGCACGCCTACAAATCTATGTATGTTTATTTCTACCAGATGATTTATCACCGACATTATCCAGTAATTATAACCGCGTTGGTCGTTCGTCTCGGCCGTGTCTATCTCTGAACGTAGAGGTATACATTCCTATGTAGATTAGAGTATGAGAAAAGTTGACTTTATTTCGATCCTAACTCACGAGCGCTTTTCCGAGATTCGCGATCGTGCTGTTTGCTTTAAACAGAGGTTGGCAAACCTGTACGACTATGCAGATAATAAATATACATTCGCCTGAAGGTCAGGAGTAGCACAATTAATTCTCTCTCTTTCTCCGTATGTGTGTTTCTGGACGATATAGTCGGAGCCAAGGCTGTAACAGCTGGTGTTCTGTTATGCTCATAATATAGTTGAAATTATTGGATGCTCGCTTTCTTCGTTGTTACAGTTTTGTTGATATTTCTGCTGAACGTTCGCGTAAATATAAATATTAATCCGTGTTACAACCTTGGCCAGGTGTTTTGTGCTTGTAAAACAAATAAAACTATTTAAAACTGATATATTCCCCATGGTATTTTACTATTGGTAATGTATTTAATTGCAATTTTAATACAAGTCGTTAAAATAGCTTTTGTGAAATATTAAACGGACAAATTTGAACAGACTCTCAATGCATATGTATTTGTTTTTTTGAAAAATCGCTAAAACATGTCAAAAGATTAACTAACATTTCTTAGTGTGGTTGTTTTGGTAGTCACTGTATTTTGTCGTAGTCAAATAGGCGCAGTGTATTTCACTCCGGTGTTCCATATGATGGATAATTCGTCATTGCTGGAAAGGGTGGATTAAATGGAGGAGTTCGTACTGATATACTATTACTAATGCTGCTGCAGTCACACTTCAACCATACAATCATACTTAGAACCAACTATGTTTCTTGTAAAATCAATCTGCATCAGTTCGCGCCAGTATAACTGGTGTTCCACAGAGCTTCAATGGGCTCTCCAGAGCCCAAGAAAGCAAATCAAAAATCAAGAGCATGCTGATTTGTTTCTTTGACAGCCAGGGAATCGTTCACAAAGAGTTCGTGCCTCAAGGTCAGAAGGTTAATCAACATTTTTACCCAGAGGTTCTCGAAAGACTCCGAGAAAGGGTCATGCGTGTGAGACCAAACATCAAGAACGATTGGATCCTGCATCATGACAATGCGCCTTGTTACACAGCAATTTCCATAAACGGTTTTTTGGCCAGTAAAAATATTTCTGTGGCTCCTCGGCCTCTTTATGACTTGCGTCCTTGTGACTTTTTCCTCTTCCCAAGATTGAAAATTCATCTGAAGGGACATCATTTTGAGACACTCGGAAACATTCAAACGGCTGTAACCGACCAGCTAAAAGCGATTCCAATATCCAAGTTCCAGCACTGCTATGAGGAATGGAAGAACCATCCCCAACGCTGTGTGGTTCCCCAAAGGAATTATTTTGAGGGAGACAACGTTCAATTGTAATTATATTCAAATAAAAATATTTAAAAATATACATTTAAAACTCAATGCGGATAAGTGTCGCTTGTAATGCAAGTTGCAAAGAAAGAAAAGCAGAAGTTGATTTTATAACATCCAAGGATAAATTCTAATGTATAGGTTATTGGTAAAGGACTTCTGTGTGATATTTGATCCAAGACTGATATATAAAAGATGTTCTATTTTGTTGAAAGAAGTCACTATAACTATCTGCTTTGAATTTGTTAAAAATATTGAGCATCCTATAGGCCTTCAGGATAATTGACTGAAAATATGTCCCTAACACGTTTTAAATTATTATACTTCTGGCACCACGTTATTATTGCTACCTCTTCATCTTTTTTTCTTTTCAATAAAATGTATTTAATTTGTGCTTGATATATAAATAAATATAAAAAAAAATATATTAAATTAATAAAGAAGTATTTGGCACAAAGAATGTTTTTTTTTTCATATTGACAACGCGTTAACGTATAACTGGTTGCCTAGTATGTCGCTTAACGTTACCTCCAGGAAATACCTATGTGTAACGTTACAAAATAAAAAGCTCTGTATATATAAAATAATTATCTTTTTTCCTTGAGATAGAGCAACAGAATGCGAAATCGGAGCTGCAACGTAATTTTTAGGCCGCTCTGAAAGCGAGCCAAACGTTTACAAAGGCTTAATCTTCTCTGTGCCCAGACTAAACAAATTCCGTTAAAGCGCTTTCGACAGAGACCGACACGGGAATGAATCACCGTATGCTGCACCATACATAATACTGTAATGATTCCTACGATCAATGAAAAATGCGTTTTACGTCATCAGTCGAAAGGCGCGCAAAGGCTGCCAAAATATCTATTTGGATCTGTTTGGGTGAGTGCTGCATATTGATGAAGGTTCTAATCGGTAAGTGGGTATAAAATATAAATTCATACTACAGACGTAAGAATAAATTTTAGAAAAGCAATGTAGAAATAACCGTATCGTAGCTATTGCGTCATCTGTTACTTATAGATATTTCACAAAATAAGAAACAGAAATTTGATTATGCTGCATCTGGTATTAGACCGACAACGCAATGGTTTTCAAGCTATTGAAGACAAAAATTGTAATTCTTTAAATAAAAGACAGGGGGCTTCCAAGGTAGTGTACTACTGTGCCAACGATTTTCAATTTGTAAACATTGTACTGTTTTCTCGAAGGAAGCATATGCATATGAGCGCAAGAATGTAGTATCAGTATACGATTACTTCATCCAAAATACTTTGTACATATATGAATATAAAAGGACAAAATCAACCGAATTTTTGTGTCGTAATTGAGTGGCATTGAAATTGGAGGGCTCATATCCATAAATTTAATAACAATACCACAATTGTCACACACTGTAATGGTATTAGTCAACGATTGAGAAGCACTCAGTATGTATTAGGTTTCCATGTATCGGTTGTCATCTGGTTATATATACTCACATATTTTCAAGGCCAGTAGTACTAAATGTATGTGTGAATGTGTTAGATCGAATTTCTGTGATTCGATACTGAGATGACAGAGCGTCCATAGATATAAGCTACGTTAAGACGGTAGAGTTGAAACCATGGTATGAATATGGGCTTAAGAAAATATTTTAATGTCGGGATATTTTTGCCGGATGCGATTTTTCGTTTCCTGGAATGGTCTTCCTTGTATGGTACTTAGAGTCGTCAAGAATACAACCATCATAGTTGGAGCAAATAGAAATTGATCCACGGCCACCTTTTTCAAAGC
>JARFOC010052571.1:0-19984 GCA_031763485.1 Osmoderma eremita | reverse complement strand
CACAGAACACCACTTGAGTGTGGTGAGCTATGTTATTTAAGTGGTGTTCTGTGTGGTGCAACTCTCCCAGAGTGCGACGTCTAACATTATCTTCCTTCGTAGAATCTGCCGAGTATGGCAACTTAGTTGCCGAAATACGTGTCCGGAGTTCTTCACTGATCGAGGTGGCAAGGGTATTTTTTAGCTTTACCATTTTAAGCTACCGTATCCTATAATTTGTATTTTTTTATCAATGGTGCAAATTTTCAATTTTTAGTGTCGTCCGAAAATTCTAAATTCGAAATTTCTAGACCTTAGAATCGCCTTTGCAAAACTGGAAATTTTGAGTGCCGTCCGAAATGGAAAGACATGACGATCTGTCAGAGCATTGGAGGGCCATAGGTCAATTGGGAATTGGAAGAACTCAACAAAGTGTCGAAGTGAGTGTGTTGCTGCGACTGGAATGCTGCTATGAACGCAAGCAATAAGAAATCAAATGGTGCTAGTGCAATGGTACGGGCCGGAATTAGCAGTGGGCACCGACATTTCTTTCATGGAAAATTGAACTCACTGGTCAAATATACCTGGATGAGATTCTGCGACTCATTATACTTCCACATGTAACAGTAGTGGCAGAACAATGCATTTGTATGTACGATAATGCTTGTCCCCATCGAGCAAACACCATGAACAAATGGTTTCATGAAGTTGATGTGGTGAGAATTCACGAGATGGTCATCCAATGGAACCCACTCGGGATGTTTGTAAAGACATCTTGCAACAAAGGAAAAATAGAAAAAATATGGCAAGGAGAACGATTCTAGAATTACAAATTGCTGTGAAGGAATGGTTTATGTTTCCCCAAGAGTTCAAAGTGTTGAAATCCAGCCCAAGATGCCCAGTATTTTATCTGTTCGTGGGGATCATACACATTATTAATATCTATTTTGTACAAGAATTATTGTATATGATTGGATATGTCCGTATTTCATACATTAGAAATAATAATTAAAAATAATCGTGTGTTCAGATACTCGCTTATAAATTGTATTGAATCATTTTAATATAAAATTAATTATTTTAAGCGGTATATGTCATGTATTTTGTCGAATTTATTCATTCACTGCAATACAATAGCACTGTAAATAACTATATTGCAAAGAGTTAATCTATAGTTTATTATTCCTTCTCAACTCATAACGAACGTTTTGCAAAGTAAAAATCAAGCATTATTATTTTAGCCTATTTTTGGAAATGTTCTCTTCATCTAAGGCATTTATATATTATATAAATTAACTTGTTTAGGTAACTGTTTCAATTTTGTTTGCATTGCATGTTTGCATTTTTTAAACGTCGCGTCGCCTCTAAAAGTTTTACTTCGTGTCGTAAATAGTGTGTAGCCCCAGACCAATAGCTAACTTGTTTGTGGTGTACGTTATGTACTTTGCCTGTTATATACGTCCTATTGTATTTAGAGCTTGCTTTGTATTTTCCCAGTATTTCCTAGAGTCTAGAGTTTAGTATTTGTTTCTGTTACTTGCTGCACCTGCAATTATTCTGCTTCTAATATATCTTTCAGTTATTATTGTCCTCACTATAGACCGTACTAAGCATCAGCAAAAAAGGGAGCATATGACCATAAATTTAGAACTAACACCAAGAAGTTCCATTATCTATTTTCCATCATATATCATTTTAAAAAAATATCACTATGAAACAGTTTAGGTTGTTATTCAAATTCCTAAATAATGAGATCAAATTATTATTGATCTATTCTGATTCTTTGGTATTACATATGTATGGTGGTCAAATGTTCCAATTCTTTAACGAAATTAAGGACATGTTTTAGATTTTACCACCAAACAACTAGGAGACGGTTTATTTTGCTTATTTTTTTTTCTTTGCTTTCTGATTTTGAATGCAGAAAATCATGTGATTTGTTCGGGGCCTGCAAAAATCTGCAATTCTAGTTTTCTACAACACTTGTATGCACTAGTATTTTTTTATTTCAAAATGTTAATATCAATTTGTTGTATGCATTTTCTAGTAATACATCTTAAGTTGCAATTATCAAAGATCAAAGTCAATCTACGATTGGGCTATAGCATTTTTTTCAAAAACCTTTAATATAACGCCATGCGATTCGATTCGCTGGCATACGTCCTTTTATACATTCGAGACAACATGGTTTTGCTAGGGGACGTTACACAGTAACCAACCTGTGTAATTTCTCACTATCTGTGTCTGAAAATATGGATAATAAAAACTAGTATACACTGATATTAGTAAAGCATTTGATCCTGTGCAACATAACACTATTTTATCTACATTTGAGAAGTTTGTCTTACGGCCTGATCTAATTATCTTACTGAGAACTTTCCTAGCCAACCGCCAGTTATATGTAGAATATAAATAAGTCATATACTTTCATTGCCCACAGTTGACTACCTCAGGCTTCAAAACTTGATCTACTTTTATTTATGTTCATTAATACCATATGCGATCGAGTACTCAATGTTTGTTCTACGCTGGCGACTTTCAGATTTTTGCTGCCATAAATAACTTTGAAGATTGCAAAGCGTTAGAACAGAATCGTACATGCTTGTCGACTGGTGCACAAATAATGGTCTTTTTCTGAGTTTTGATAAATGTAAGGAATGACATACACTCAATATTAGCATATCAGTGCAATATAGACCCCACCAGTATTGAGAGGGTGATTTCAACCAAGGGTTTTGGGGTGATCTTTGATAGTCCGCTCTGATATAATAAACAAGGTTGTGAAAGTATGCAATAATATCCAGAAATTGCTGGGATTTACTATTCCCTCGTACAGAGACATCACCAATACTGATGGTGCTGATTGTGAAGAAATTGTATGCACTGCTGATTCGCAGTAAGCTCGTATTAATACAGAATACTACGTATTGCGTTGTGTGGGTGTCTACATACCAAAAATATATTCAACGCAAAACATTTGTGATGGTTCGGCCCTGCACGGTTTTTAAATTAGATTTCAGTTGTGTGTATGTGTTAGTGTTCCACCCTCTTCTAAATGTTCTTTTTCAGTTTCTTCAATTTTCACTGGTCCGAAATATAAAGAATATCAGTGTTATTCAAGTGGTGCTCTGTGTGGTGCATATCTCCTGTAGTGCTGCGTCTAACATTATTTTCGTTCAGAGATTCTGCTGAAGATGGAAACTTAGTTGCCGAAATATGTATCCAGAGTTCTTCTTTCCGCTTTCTTCTTCTTCCTCATCAAGGTGGTAAGGGTATTTTTACTTTTACCTGGTCCGAGATACCGTTTTTTTCTTCTTTCGTCGCTCCGGTAACTACTTTTTAATAGTTGGATGATACTTATAAATGACAAAATTTACTATATTGATTAATCTTTCTAACGAATTACTTTCTTCTTTTCAAATATTAGGCGACGCTTTAATGACAGTAACCACAACAGTTGTCACTTGTTTTAAAGTAACCGATTTTCCCTGGTTACTGCTAGCACATCCATCGTTTCTTATGTGCCCTGACCTCTTGATATATTATTAACTCCGTCTTATGTAGTGTTGTGTATGCTGGTGTATGTGTTTTACATTAATAACGTCTAAATACACAATACCGGATATTTGCTTTTAAATAACAAACAAACATATATAATAGGAATGGCTGTTATTCATTTAAGTAACTCACCATAATATATTATTGGATTTATAAGCATTGATTGTGTTGGTAATTGTTCTATACATTCGCACAAGACATGAATTCTGAAAGCGGCAGCATTCTGCCTCATTTATTCTCGTAAAACTTGAAACCGCCACACTCAATCCGTGACAGCTCTACTTCACCAACGTTGTCCCTAAAACTATTATTACTCGATCGTCCGGAATTTGTCTCTTTACCCTAGATTTTCTTAAAGTTCGACGGCAAGTTTCCAGTCGCCTGCCAAGTAATTAATTCCGGCTGTCAAAAACTTGTAATCGCTTTCGTCGGAGTCGCCACTTCCCGTACGTTCAACCACTAGGTACTTAGCCATGTCGAGGGTCGAATTTAATATGGCTTCCTAGCGTTTGTCGCCCTAGTAGGAATACCTTGGTCTTAAGCGACGCAATGTGGCCCGAATCTGATAATATATTCATATCATTAGTTCGTCCTAATTTGATTAGGAAGTAAGCGGGCATGTAGGTGGAAAACGATACCTTGCGATGCTTAGAGAACAACAGACTCGACGTCACCTGAGGAATTGTGAAACACTTACATATATGCTGTTAGGAAATGTTTGGGAAAATCCAAGTTTATGTGAATATGTTGACCTTTCAAGGTTTCTTTCATCGTTCAGCTTCACCCTTTTTTTGTTTATTTTTTGTCAAGTGAAATTCTTAAAAACAATTGCAATACAAAATTGTAACCACAGTACATTGCAAATCTACTTAGTTTCACAGTATAACCGAAAATACCGAATCATGAAACAATTAACCGTTTAAGTTTACTTAATGCTTCTTAAATGTTCATTGCAGAATGGTTTCAAATTACAAACCTCCTTTTTGATGTAGCATCTGCGAATCAATGTATTGTCTCATTAATCAAATCGGCAAACTAAGATTTCGCTCATGTCTAGAAGTTATCCAACTTTAGGGCACGGCTGCCAACTCCAATCTGGAGATCCTTCAGAGTAAAGTACTCAGATGCATTGTTAATGGTATATACCCAACCACATATTCCAAAGTGATCTAAATATAGCATCAATCCGGGAATTAATTAAAAATTATTGTGTTACATAGAAAGACCTACTTTCAATACATCCTAATAACCTGGCCACCTTATGGAAAACGAGAACAGAAGACTTAGGGGCTTCAAACCTTTGTACTAGTAGGTTAGATTAAATGTATACCTTATACGCATATGTGAACGTTGTAATAAACTGTAACTGTAATTAAACCATTAGTTTTATAATTTTACAAGTAAGAGAATTGTCATTGGACTTCGCTCGGAAAGTTTTTAGTTTACTTTAGTAGTTAAAAGTCTGCATCACAACATTTACTTATTGTTCATAAGCAACAGATATGCAATAAATTTAAAAAAAAAATGGGTTCACTTACACAGAAATTTTTTTTGCACTGTGTAATAATTACTCATTACACGTACGTTTTCGTAAGCTGCATGCGGGTGACGCAAGTTGACGTCTTCGTTTTGTAAAGTTGTGGCGAACTCGTAGTGCCCTAATTTCCGAAAACAATGTAAATGTAAATGCATTGTCGAATTTATTAAAGCAAGACAACTCGTAAAATTTGATCTCTTAAAGCTACAAAAATATCATGAAATAATATTTTAGAAAACGTTAGAATTGTTTTCGGTTACACGGTGAGTGTAACTAACATATAAACTTACATATAAACTTTTGGGGGATGCTTCAATCCTAATAAACTTATGTGCGTATATATTAGAAAACAAAAACCCCGATGTTCCACTCTTTTGTCGAAAGCTGTGTTACCTAAGAAAGTGAACTGTGGACGCTGAATAAAAAGACGGAAAACAAAATAATGTCAACAGAGATGATGTATTGGAGACGATGTTGTAAGAGGCCATTATTGGACCACGAAAGAAACAATAGAATAAGGGAGAAATGCAAGTTGACACAACATTAATCAATAAAATAGGACGAAACAACTATTGTGGTATGGCCACATGAGGTGAATGGACCAGGACAGACTACCACAAAGGGTTTGGAAATGGAAGCTTGCTAATAGAAGGAAAAAAAGAAGAGTTGGGAAAAATGAATTAATGAAGCTATGTAGAAGAGTGGATTGGAGGAAGATGGTTTTGGAGATAGAGCCTTGTATTCGCCCGTATTAATACCTGATTCCAATTTATGATCCTGCTATTCGAGCTAACATCAATCTTTTTTGCATGCGTTGTCCCACACCAAACTGGGCTTTTATATTCTGCTGTTGAGGAACACAACCTTGTTTTTCTGGCAACGTCGGGTCTTTGATTTTAATTCAAAATCATCAATTTTTTATCTAAGTATGTTTTATTGTTATCAACATACAACAAGGAAACGAAATATTATAAATACTGCGGATGTGATAATGATTTTGAGTAAAATGTTCTTAATTTCAATGAAAATCATTGCATTAGCCTTTTCACTGAATTTGAGGTATCTGTTTGCGAACATTCTGTGAATACTACGAAATTGACTAGCATGGAGTTCTTAATTTATTCTTGGCTAATAGTGGTAAAATATTATTAAATGAAGTTGGTTCTAATGCAATCTAATATTGAATTACATCCTTTCATCAGAGAGAGAATTATTATCCAGAGAAAAGAGAGGTAGATATTCAACTTCGAATGAGAACAATTTTTTAAATGTAATTGGACGAGCCATATTCTTATTCTAAGAGTCAGAGACAAAGCCCACGACAGGAGATATAAGTGAGTGTCATACACTTCGTTAGCGTTCAAGAGCGAAAAGTTATGGCGAATTTCCGTCCTCTCTGAAGAAGTCCATCTCGTCGAGGAAGGCCCTCCTCCTCAAAGTTGGCTCTCAAGATGCTCTAAGCGGCACCGGATATTGAATCGCGAACTTTCTTAACTTAAATGGCATATCATCGCAGACAGCGTTTCGATTATTTCAAAGAAATAGCACCGAGTTCCATCGCCGTAATCGATAGTTGGCGATTTCGCGAACCGAAAACGAATTTAAATTTTGCGGCATGACGAAGATCGCGTTTCTCCTAATTGCGTTTCGAGTGCCTCCGTGCAGTATGCCCCCACACCCTTCTTCACCTTGCTTTTTACGACTAAGATCTCGAAAAGTCCTCCGGCGGCCTCTCCTCATCACTTCGACGGTGTTGTTCAAACCCAGGAATTTAATAATCCTAAACGCTGAATTTTGCAAGGGATTCCATAATTCCCTTCTGGCGCTCTGTTTGCGTTTCGCGTTTCTCCATTTTTCCTACCGCGCGCTGCGTAATAAATTTCTAGTGAAAATCTGGAAAATTGGTTATATCAAAAGGAAGTATACTTTGCGATGGAAAAAGAAACTCAGATTACTTCCGGTAAGATTCTGATGAAAATTCGATTCATAATAATGTGCTCGGGGATACCATATACACGCGATTTACAAAACTAAGTATCGTAGGAAAACATGGAAGCAGCTGCAAAGGAAGTACTAAGCGTTAATTGTGGATATGATGTTTAACGTACATTATTTAATATACATTGTATTTCGTAATGCAGAAAAAGGTTCTATAGCTCCGCGGTCGGTTATTGTTAGAACAGATCCACTTCCCGAACAACTATGTGCGTCAAATTCATTCCCGGTATGCTTAATAATGTGTCTATTGCGGCTAATAGGTCCATTGTCCAGGGGCTTAATGCGCAGCATTCATAGATAATATGAGTGGCAGCTTCCTCCTCTTCACATAGAGATTCCTATTTATAAATTCCCATTTTTTTTGTAGATGTTTCCTTAGGTTACGGTGTCCAGTAAGTTATCACCCTAATCTGCATTATGGAAAGAGACAGTATGTTGGATGCCAAATGTTGTGGTTTTCTCATCTGTTTGCTGTGTTTCTGCTCGCTCAGCCACTTCTTTGCTAGCTGGTCCGTCCGGCCCTCAGATAGGTTTAGCACGGTCTCCACGGCTGCAGTCGGTGCCACTTGCATCTGTAATATAGAGGCATGCCAGTCTCTGAACTAAGGTTGTTTGTCTCTGCTTTGTCTTTAGCCACCAAATTAGGCAGCCATAGGTAATCATGGGTCTCAGCACTGCAGTGTACAACCAGTGTGTCATGCGTGGTTTTAGTACCCATGTTTTCCCTCTTGCTCAGCGAATCATCGGGAGTGACCTTTTACATTTATTGGTTTTGTCCAAATGCGTATTCCAGGTGGAATATAAGTTTGTGCCTAGGTATTTACTCTACTGTTTCATCTATATTATTTAATTATAGAGAGTAAAAGGTTTTTGGCCACTTATCTCTTTTTACCTCAAGGTTAACATAAATAGTCCTAACTTCCTTCAGAATAAATATATATTTTCTAGGATTTCAGTGGTTCACAATCCATACACAAAACACTTTTAATATTTTATCTCCCACGCATGCAGTTGACAATTTAAATGCTACCCTTAACTTTGAAAATAGAGTAACATAAATTCTGTACAGATTCTTTAAATACTTTTATTAATTTACTTGTAAAAGAAACTTGCCCTTCAGTGTACGAATGTCATTACCCTGACATTACAAATCATCCCAATCGTCCCTATCTGTCAATGCATGTAGAATCTAGGGGCACAGGTCAAGGGTTCAACCAACCGGACCGCCGTAATAGGTAGAGGTCGGTAATACAGTGATTGGGCAAGCTCGGACAGATTTTCGACTCTCAGTCCAGCTAGATGTTCGAACTACGTTGTTGACTCTGAAAAGAATCTATAGCATAACATAGAAGTACTAAATAAAGAACTAGAAAAAAATGAATATGAAAATAAATATAAATAAAACAGAAAGCCTGATCATATCAAGAAAACAGAAAATTCATAAAACATGAGACTGAAGGAAAAAGAAATAACAGGTGGAAAACTAGGGAAAAAGATAGATGAAAGAATGGCAAAGCTGGCAGAAAAGTTATATCATAAACAATACTTTTTCTTAAAGAGAAGAAAAATGCCAAAGTGCATAAAGTAGGAGGGAAGTAATACTACTTCCCTCCTACTTTATGCACTTAATTAGTAAAACCAACGATACTTTATGGTAGTGATACAAGGACAGTGACCGAAAGACGTAAGACGCGAATCAATGCAATGGAAATGCACTTCCTACCTCAGATTTAAAACAAAAAAGAAGAGAAATGGAACATATAGTCAAAAAACCAATAAGCGAATAACTCCTAAATTACTTCGGACATGCATGTAGAATGTCCTATAGTAGAGTTTACGAAGCGAAAGAAACAGGGCAAAATTATGGAGAAAGATCAAGAAAAAGATTGATTGAAGGAGTTGAGAAGGGAGCAAAAGGAAAACAATCGGCTGGGAGAGCATCAAACAGATGACACGTAATAGAAAGGCATGGAAAGAGAAATATATGAGAGACCGTTTAAATAGAATAGCCTCACACCAAAAATAGGTATAGAGGTATTAGGATTAAATAAAAAATAATATTCTATAGGTATAACATTTAATATACATATATATCACACCTCCCAATAGATCACTTTGTGTACATTGGCTGTTCGAAAACTTACTGCTATTATCGTCACGTTCTATCTTAATAACTATATAGCTTGAAATGGATAGATCGGCGTCAAAGTATGGATTCCGGATGATTTCTCACACAAACTACAATCTTATTTTATCACTAATTACTTGAGACATCTTTGTTAGACGGATGAAAACTAAGATCAAATTACGTACGGCATTTAATCGAAGAGCACAAATAGGGAATCCGTGCAGTATACATCGTATAAGGAGCTAATTAAATTCTAAGGGCAGCGTTCCGTTATTCTAGATTAGAAACTATACGAGCGTGCTTATGCAGATAAGATCGGTTAGTTTATGTTAACAATAATATAATAATAATGCTGAATATTAGTTAATATTCTAAGCAAGTATGTATGTACATAAAAACCTTATTTATGTTAAGAATTGGGGAATGAAGCGATCGTATTATGATTTTGTTAATTTAAGAGGGAATTGTGTCTAATTTAACAGAAACTGATATGTAAGTATCTAACGGGCATCAGGAGGAATTTATACTAGTCTGATAATGAATATTTATAATCAATTTGTGATCTTCTACCTTATAAAAACAGCGTTTTCTTTTAATGTTATACAAGTGAAAATAAACAAATAACTATTTACGGAATAATTTAGATTAATTTCATATTTATTACAAATTTTATATTCTCTTACTGCTTACCCATCTACAAAAGTTTTATTTTATTTCAATTTTAAAGCCATTTTCTTTTTCATTTCCACACATCCCAAGAATGGTTCAACTGAACCATTTATGAATTTCCTCCTTACTATTTTTAAGTCAGTAAGTTTTTAAGTTTTTGTCAGCAAATTGAAAAATAATTAATGAAATATTAGGGAAAATCTCTAAACAATGTAATCCTTAAACAACACCGGATGCAATGAATCGATGTTTCATAAATTTCGGGAAACAGATGCACGACCCTCAAGCTTCAAACCCTCATGAATTTTTAATTAAAATTCAAAATTCATGCTGTAATTCGTGTTACTTTCGACCAGTCACCTCTGTTGAAGTGAATGAAATAATTGGAAAGGTCAAAAGCAAAAACACTTTGGATGGAGTCTCCACTAGGCTATTAAAAGATCATAAACAACTGTCTTATGGAAGGAGTCTTTCCGGATGAATTAAAGATCGCGAAGGTCTATAAAATGGAAAATATTCATGATCCAGAAAATTATAGGCTCATATCCATACCACCGGCATTTTCAAAAATATTTGAATTAGTAATTAGCAAGACAATAAATAACTTCCTCGACAAAAACAGCATCATCACCGAAGCTCAACATGGTTTTCGTAGGGAAAAATCCACGACAACTGGATAGACCGATGAGCACGATACTAGCTGCATTAGATCATGAAGAATACGTCTGATTGACAAGCTGTGACATGTCGAGCTTTTGATAGCGTGAATCACGAAGTCCTTCTGGACAAACTACATTATTATGGTATCCGTGGGTATGGTATCATCGTATCTAACAAATAGAAAGCAATACGTGGATATTGACTCAAATAAATCCCCCATGACGGAGTTAGAGTGTGGCTTCCAGCAAGGGTCAACATTAGGTCCTTTGCTATTCACTGTATACGTTAATGATTTAGTAGTTAACCTATCAGCAGACTCCATATGTTTATATGCAGATGATACTTCTCTGATAACAAAAGATCTAGCTAAGGACAACTTATGGCATAAGACAGATGCAATGTTATGTGAAGCTAATAGGTGGTTTGCTTCAAATAAGCTGAAACTCTATATCGATAAAACGCAACACCTAGATTTACTTCAAATGAAGTAAATGGTGCAAATGAAGTTCTCATTTGGTATTTGGTGTGAAGTGGTTCAAAGTGGTTCAAAGGACAAGGTAGAAGCTTATCGGTACTTACTGATGCAAAGTCCTAAAATTATAAGAAAATTAAGCTTTAAGGTTCAGTGTCTTGAGAGTCTGCAATCTGAAGAATTATAATATAATATTCTAGGGGCTTCCCATTTTATTGATCTGTTGGAAGTTTTAGATGAGGAGATAAGTACTTAACTTTGGGATGGTACAGTCATTGACAGATTAAATATATCTAGTCCTTACCGTTATTCTGTTTTTTTTTCATTATATTTTACGAGCATTCTGTGCGTATTTTACATAATATGTAGTAATCGACCCGTTATCATTTTATTTATATCGTTATTCCCTTTTTATATATTTTAGATGTAGCTTTGTGTATAAACTGCCAAGGATAAAAGAGGTGGGTTGATTAACCCTTACTATACGAAGCTTATCTCCGAAATCTATATAGAAAACCGTTTTCTCCGCCCCTATTTTTATATCTGGCCATAACGAAAATAGCACGCCTGGAGACCATATATTTTCCACTTTGCTTTGTGCTAACGCATGGCCTACTTCGTCGTAAAGCTACACCAATGAAGAAAGTCCTACAAAGACGGGGTAAGCGGATTAAGCAGTTAGAAACTCTGCGGTATAATTTTAACGCACGGGAACCCAGAGCTGTTATAAACTCTATTCGTCGAACGAGAATTTAACCTTCCCAAAAATATCAAAAGATCTGGTATCTGTACGGGCTACTTCTATACAAGCTTTCTTGTACTGGGTGTATCTCGTTGTATCGTGTGCGCTTGACACAGTTCCAATTCAATACTTTTACGTAATACGTGAGCTGTATGTGAAGCTAACGAGAGCCTAATACCCCGCCTTTCTCCCTCAACATTTGGTGATCCGAGTACACATTTGTCTGAACTTGAACTCCATGCACTGTGCATCTCTAGTCTTGAGGTAGTTTTCCAAAGTTGTAACGAAAAGATTTATCGCTGAACCCAGACTTTCCAAGTGCAACGGGAATTTAATCGCTTTAGAAAATTGTCCAAGCCATAAAATCGTTGTTAAAATACTGCAAATAGAGTCGTCTGAAGCAGAAGGTTCCCTAGTTTTTAACTTTGTGGTATATGTTTGGAACAGTGCCACATAAAATATGTAGTTTCCTGTTTTTGCTTTTCGTAACTGCAAAAGTTGTTTTAGTAATTGTTGCTGTCACATATACGTTGAGTTATGCAGATTGATTAACTACCCGAACCTGGTCTACATTAACTTATTGGCTGTGCTATAAATACGACAATTTCTGTGGACCTTAGTAGTAATTAAAACTAATATATACAGGGTCCGACAAGGATGTATGACGTTTTCAAAAAAACATAATTCAGTCATTTTTCTATGGAATGAAATTTTTGTTTTCTTAGCAGATTTAATAGAGTTTGCCATTTCATAATAATTTGAAAGAAAAAACCTAATGAAAGCAATTAAGTAGGGAAAATGACGTCCTCCTGGTAATGAGCGTTTTATCTCTGCACTCCTCCAGACGAGTAGTCAAGTTGTTCATACATCTTCTTCCCGAGCGGAGAAGACGTCGTATTCCCATTGGAAGGCTATTTTCCAGCAAGACGGGGCAACCTGCCATACATCAAGCGAGTCTATGGCTTTGTTAAACAGCTATTCCCAGGGCGACTCATTTCGCTGCGTGGGGGAGATCGAGTGCCTTCCACGATCGCCTGACCTGTACATCTGCGATTGCTTCCTATGGAGGTACCTCAAGGCCTGTGTTTTTATTGAGAAACCCCGTACCCTTGCAAAGCTTCCTGTTGCTATCACTCGTGAAATTCGTGCGATTCCGACCTACACGTTACAAAGATGTATGGACAACTACATACGACTACTCGTTTGGAGGAGTGCCGAAATAACAGCGGTCATCACCTAGAGGACGTCATCTTCCGTACTTAATTGCTTCTTTCCCGTTGTTTCAAATTATTATCAAATGGCAAACTCTATCTGTTGAGAAAACAAAAAATTGATTTCAGAGAAAAATGAATTCTGATTTTTTAAAGAACGTTATACATCTCCGCCGGACCCTATATATCATGACCGCACAACAACTACAAAAAAAGAACTATACGTAGGTGCGCAATTGCATGAAATTCTGAATAGCCCAACTGTTAAAGCAAAATTGTGATATCTTATTTTTCGTTCAAAGTATGAAATCTGCCAAACTTACAAAGATATGCTTTCAATATATTGTACAATAAATTAGTTGCCTAAATCCAAGAAGAAGAAGGATAATATTGCTGGAAGAGTCAACGTAATTTAAATAAACAGTTCAAGGGTTTACTTCAAACAAAAATTGTTTGAATTAAATGATCAACCTTCATTTTTGTTGACTTAACAAATTCCTTTTTTCCAGTGTAGATAATTATTGTTATCTACGTGTAAAAGATCGCGTTTTCTACGAGGCGAATTTTATGTCCTCATAGCAGATCTACTGTAAGTTCGAAGGACACTTTTGGTTAGGGATGCATTCCTGAAATTGGGACTTAAAACTTCATTTAAACTTTGCTTGAAACTGGCGTAGGCATTGGCGGTTCATTCTAATGTTCCATGAAGACGTTTATATGTTTGCTATTATTTTTATGTTCAAATTGGTTACCTGGAAACAAATTTGAGATTAAATTGCATTAGTAATTGGCTAACGAAATGTTGATTTAATAAAAAAAATCATGGGTAGAGATACATCAGCGTCTTATCGATTCCACAACAAGCTAAGCTCTTTCTTTATTATCAAATCGGCTTAGCTAGATGGAAAATATGAAAGGAGTCACATATTTTTGCTATCAATTTAGTTCGATGTAATACGAATAGAAACATTTCTAATTACTTCCTTCGATCAAAAAAAGGTTTATTTTGGATTACAAAATATCGATGTAATATATAATTTATACTACCATGGGAAATCATCTTTTCGCTTCAATAGCCTCGGAATAGTTCATCTTTCACAATTTCTTATCGAAATACTTAAAGATGGATTTTACGCCGCTCAGCCGATGGAGATAAACGGGAATATAATGCTGGAAACGAAATTAAAACCATCATCGATCAGGCAGCAAGCAATTAATTTCCAGTTAACGTCAGCTTACTTGTACGTCCGCTAGGGGGTGTTAGCAGCATCGCAGCACAAATTATGCTTTAATCTAGTATGTCTCGGTAATTAAAGTTGCCGATAGATAATATTACCGACGTGAGGGTTAGATTTATCCTAGGGGTCGAATTTATCGCTACCCATAAGCGCAAGGTTGTACAAGCACCTGGCGTTAGTCTGGGAAACTGATTTGTGGTAAAAATGTGAAGTTATGCTGACTTCAGATTTATGCTGAAGTTCAGATTTTTAGTGAAATTTAAACCTTGACCGATTAGTGTATAAGGAAATACACGCTCAATTTTTAAATCTATGTGTGCTTCCCCATCACCTTTTGTTTTCTTGTGAATTCTTTATTATTATCAGGAAGAGAGAGAGGCGCTAGACATATCTTCAATGCTTAGCAGCAGGGGTTGAAACCTTACAATATTTAAATTGTATTACTGATTGAGTGTACGTCATTTAAAAACTTATATAATTTGCAATACAGTGCCGTATCACTTTGTACAATCAATTCCAACGTTTTCTAGGATTTAGCTTTTGGTTATCTTAAAATTAGCTTAATTATCTTCAGAAGCTAATTTCTGGAAGACGATACGGCCAATTTCAAAAGATGATGTAATTTATTGATGATATAAAGATCATTTTGATTTTGTAAAAAATGATTCTTAAATATTCAGGTTGTTTCGTTTCTCCGCTGACATCCTGTATACATATAATCTAGAAGAACCATTTCTTTTGAATATCAACATTTATTAACATTGAAAACTTACAACACAATAAGATTAAATACGATCGTAGCTCTTAAAGGAACTGTGAACTATGAAATAAGATAAATTCAAAAATTATGGAAATACGTATAATAATGTATAATATCAACTAAGTTAACAGTGTTACCACATTATTTGTAAAAATAAGAATAAAAATTCCCTTACCACTTTGATGAGTGAAGAACTCCAGATACGTGTTTCGGCAACTAAGTTTCCATCCTCAGCAGAATCTACAAAGGAGGATAAAAGGTTCGTTCGTTTTGGCACTCTGCGTCCGTCATGACGCGAAAATCCAGCTGCATGACGCTGCGTTCAGTTTTTAAACGTAAGCAGTGGCCGTGGAAAGATTTTATGATACCGGTTTTAGCAACACGAGTACCTGTTCGTTTTGTCTTGGCGCAAGAATTATCAAGGTTGACCATACATACACCGCAATTAACAATTTGGTCAATGCATTTGACCACTCAATTCGGCGGTTAATTTCTGAATCTAAAACAAACCTATCTATTAGTCACAGTTCTAGAACAGTTCAGACTTATAACGTACGTTTTTCTTCCTCTCGAGCTAAAATGACTAAGGGTTTTGTATTTTGCTTGTCATTTGAACCATTGTACACTGGTTCTTGCTTTGGAGTAAGTATTAAAAGTTCGCTCATGTCCTTCGTAAAATCTCTGTTTTTTGCGTTGAAATCTTTTCCTTCTCGAACAAAAGCGAGAAAGACCTAAATTCAAGCATTAGTTAAATTGTCGTATTACAGCTGTTTGTCTTGTTCTTCGCAATTAGAACCGTTTCAAATCGTTCATTGGTATTCAATTTCGATCCTGTTTTAGTTCAAATAATTTTCAATTCAATTCAACAAAGCTACAGGCTATTTATAGTCTAAAAAGAGCTGAGGAAAAAGTACGCTTATGGTGTAAACAGGAACGCACTGTAATGGTTCGAAAAAAGATTTATCGTGTATGTTCCATATCAAAATTATATTTGAATTTAAAAGAATTAAGTAGAATCATTTAGTAAATATACATATTAAGTGCGATTAATACGTTTTAGTAATTATTTTGAGAAATTGTAGAAGCAAGGTCATTTCATACTGTGTTAGTATTGGTAATTAGTTAGGACAAACAATAGAATACACAGGTAATAGACGAGGTAAGAACATGTAGTTAGTCAAATATAATTTTCCAATATATGAAAATTGAAAATCATTGGCATGACCTCTCCAAATTTTACAAATACGTAAAGAGATTTAGAACATTTGGGATGTAAGTATAACAGTATATATATAAATAATAATAAATGTAACATAATATGAAATTAAGCGATTTAAGTGTCATGGATTGTAATTGCTTTGTAATGCGTGTCTAAACCCATAAGAATAAGTTCAAGCAAAACATTATTTCTTGGTAAAATTGTGTGGAAAAGATCCTATTTGTAATTTTGGATCAGTATATTACGATTTCTGAAGTTAAGTACGAGGGATGTCCGGTTAGTAAGGTACGTTTGCGCGACACACCGCCTACGTCGCTCCGATCAGGTTGAAACTTGTACGCATTTTAGATGTACATATGTACTGCATAGGTGGCTATTGTCATTGCCTTAGGTTCAGTACAACGTGTGCAGTGACAGTCGAAACATACTCCAAATATGAAATGCGAGCGGTCATTCGACAACTGAAGACTTACGGTGAAGGCGTTATGAGTCGAAAACAAGTGAGTTTTTGGTGCAAACAGTTCAAAAGTGTACTCACGGTTCTGAACGATGATCCTGAATTTGTGCGAAAAAAACCATCAACAACGAAAACGGATGAGAATCCATTAAAGGTCGATACGTTGATTCGAGAAGATCGTCGGTTGAAAATACGGGAAATTGCTCTACTGACCGGCATTCCTAAAAGCTCTGTTAGTGAAATCGTATATGAATTAGGCTATCGAAAAGTGTTTGCGAGATAAGTACCAAAACTGTTGTCTGTTTGTTATTCACAAATGTACCTTAGCAACCGGACATCCCTCGTAGATTAAAACATATTAACTCAGCACTTGAGTTATTACAAAAGAGAGTATTATAATATTGGTTACCCTCAGGTTTCGATCCATTGGTCAGGCGCTTCTTATAAAAATAAATATTAAATCCACATTTCCTATCATTGCATAGGGTTTTATTACAATTTTAGCAACGCAACGTTGGGTAATTTACATTGATTATGTCCGCACATAAGGGACTAGCACAATTTTAGGCTACTGCAATGTAGAACAAAACATAGAAGTTGTAATTACTTATCATCAGGATTTAAAATTCAAAATGTGGTTAAAATATCACTCTCAAGTCTAGACTTTCGGTTTTATGCTTATATACACATAAGCTAGCTGTGATTCAGGGAATTCGCAGAATACTATAAATTAATTTTTCATTCCAACTTGAAAATTACTTGCAATATATCCACCGCACAAGTATATCATTCCCCGAGCGAAAATCCAAGGGTTTTGTTTAATGTTTTAATTGAATCAAACCTGGGGCAAAGCCGAACGCTGACAGAGAGATCTGCCACCGAACAATGGAATTACTAATTTACCGCGGAAAAAGGTAACCATTAACAGAGATACGCGGAGACTTGGGGTACGGGTACGAGCGTATATAATGAATATATGTTGCCGAGAGCGCAATAAAGTTTTTTAACGCAGAATTACTGTAAAAACAGTACACGTTTCGATACATGTATTTAGCTTTTCGGAAATCCACGAACAGACTAATATCGTCCCTCGACAAAATGTCCTTGAATACGTGACGGTCCGTTATCTACTGAAACTTTAACAGTTTAAATTATTAACGCAATCCTCCCGGTCCGCGCTCGGCTAGCTCACGCGGAAACATCGGCCCGGCTCTCAAAGCTAACATCCTCATACGTAAAACAATACGAGCTGAGGGGCTAACACCCCGCTTATTTGAGAAGCTACGCGCTTGAATAAAAGATGTCCTCAAATGCCGTGTGGGTGAGAAAGAGGATTAGAAAGAGTGAGCAATACTTGAGGCATTTTGCATTTAAATTTGTTTACCTAATTCGGGAGCGTAAACACAACAAAGTTGATTACATTTTTAAAACCACTCCAGGTGTTTATACGGGCAACGATGAAGTTGAAGCAGATACCCAAAATTACGGCGTTTATATTTTTTAATTGTCTCCCGTAAAATTCAAAGTGCATTCTAAGGAAATTGGAAACTAACTGATTTTTTAAAAGAACTGATATAGTGTGACGGTCTAGCTATCAGAAAACGTTCGGAAACAAATATTAAAATCTATTTTACTTATTTTTTTCAATGGTGGTGCGCATTAAAAATATGAGTTCACATAGTTTGAAACATTATCACTGTTGAGAAGCCTAGTTAAATTATTATTTGATTTATACATATGAAATAGTATGAATAGTTTTCTTCCTGCCAAAATTGATCTGCTATTTCTAAGAAATTGTTTTTATATGCAGATCAAATGATAACTGCACTGCTGAAAACAATGAACGAATATTTCACATAATTAATATAAAAAGTAGTTAGGGAGACAAATATTGAGCAACAGCAGCCAATTTAGGAATAAATGCAACAATTTTAATATTCGCTAATAACACTCTAAATGAAACAAAGTAATATGACTGTATATTACAATGTTATCAAGTTCTGTATCATATTTAACAATGGCAATTGTTTTTAATCAACACTGTATAATTTCCTTGTTTTGGAATTTTCAATATCTTTCTATATTTATATTGTTAATGTAGTTCATTATTTTACCATTTTGTTTGCTAAAAATTGTAACCTTATGTCTTCTCGCGCCAATTTCTACATTCATTCTGGCGTTGTACACACAATGAATCACATCTGCTGCCTTGTGACTTACTTTCCGATGTAATTAATCTAGGTTGTACATTTATGGATTTATTTTGTTCAATTTGTATCTTTGTTAACTCTTACAATTAATTAACTTTGAATTCCTGACTATTGTTGCAAATCTTTTAGAATGACTCCGATGAAGCAATAAATCATTGCGAAAGCTTGGTCAATTTGAATTAAGAGTTTTTTTATTCCTAAATTGGCTACTGTTGCCCAATATTTGTCTACCTAACCAATGTCCGTCAACCAATGCTTCTTTCGCCTAATAGAAAGTAGTGTTAAATATTTCGATAAACTAGTGCCAACCTTTTCAAACAAGAAATCGCACACAACGACGTGTTTCATTACCTATTGATGCATGTTATAAACATAAATTGAAACAGGCCACGATCTGTCAGAGATAGAGCCTTGTAATGGAACGGTGGAATTTAAAATATATTTTTTATTTAAATAGAGTAGAAAGTAAGGTTCGTTGCAGTTTTGGGAAAGTTTAAGGTGATGGGATTAGATTATCTTGTATTATTGTGTGTAAATTGAAAGAGTACGCCTCTGTACGACAAACAGTGTAAAAAAACCTCGATACACATGAATTTCATTCATTAAAAGATTTGTTCTGATTAGTAACAAAGTATAAACATAAGATATGTATAAGAGACAAGTATTGTTAATGTTATGAGTAGTCATGCCAATTCCAGATTTAGATGAGCTAATTGTTCGATAAATCTTGAATTCGTATGGTGACTGACAGCTGCTGGGTATATTTGGAACTAGAAATATTTAAAACAAAGAAAAGTTATTAAAATACACACGAAAATATAGGGAACAGAAATATAAATTTGAAATTTATAATAAGAATAAATAATCCATTATTTAAATAATATATAATTTTTTTAGATTGGTAATGAAAACAATTTCAGAAGCATAAGTTAGGTAGCGTTAGCGAGGATATAAATAGAATTAAACAAAAATAAAAGAGGGAGTGAGTATTTGATAATTAGGCAGTCATTAGTAATTAACGAGAGAATCGTTAGAGAGTTGTTAAGTGTTCAGTTATCAATCAGTCATAATCACATTACGTTCCGTAAGGAAGAAAAAGTAAGATATTGCCGTTGTTTGCCATGTAAACAGTTCGTCGAGAAAACA
>JARFOC010052552.1:0-19993 GCA_031763485.1 Osmoderma eremita | reverse complement strand
TGCACAGATACAATTCCTACGGGAATGTAAATCTTTCATATATATATATATATATATATATATATATATATATATATATATATATCTGTAGTACCTACTAAATGAAACATTACTTTGTTAAACAAAATTTCTTTGAAAGAAATAAATAAAACCAAACCTTCGGATACAAACTTGTGTAAAACCTGTAAAAAGTCTCTTACAACTACTTTTTTAAGAAAAAAATCAAGTTTTGGTAGGGGATTCCTCGGGAAATTCATTATATATTTGATCGGAGAAACTCCAAATGTAATAACATACAGGTCTGTCCAGGTATAGCCGGGATAGCGCAGTGGTAAGAGCGCTAGGCATCTATAGCAGATGTTGATGGTTCGAATCTCCGTTGCGGCAGTCGATTTTTACAAAAGATCGGTTGCAGCAAGGGTGGTCGGTACGTTTCCCCGTACCCCTCAGTGGTGAGGATAAATCATCACTGCTGCCCTCATACGGCGAGAAGAGGCAGTAACAAGCCAGCCATACACTTCAAACATGCACAATACACACTTACACAAACCTAATGTAGAGTGATACAATAGGTCTCAAGGCGGCAGTGTTAAGTCTTCTCTGCATTAGGATATAAACAAACAAAAAACAAACAACAACATAAGGTATTAATACCTTTGGCACTATCTGTGTATTAAATACAATTGAAAGATTTTCGTATACTGAATTATACTAGTGATAGTGAAATGCTTTCCTACATAGAGGTCCAATGTCAACCGTCACCGCCAATGAAAACCTCATCCACAGAAGAAAAGAAAGAAATACAAAATCCAACACCACCGCATGACTTAATTGTAATTGTAATTGTGGAAAGCACTTGTGTGTCTGACCATTATCTATAATAGTACGCCGAAACTGTGGTATTGTCCAATACAATGGAAATATGCCCAGATCATAATGGTAACAAAACCAGGTAAACCACAGGCAGAAAACACATCATACCGTCGAATAAATCTTCCTCCAATTATGTCCATGATATTTGACAGATTATTACTTAAGAGAACAAGCGAACGTGTTTCATCTATGATCTTGATCTCAGAACACCAATTCGATTTCAAAGACACGCATTCGACCGCACACTGCCACCCGGTAGTACATAAAATCATGGAAAGCCCCGACGAGAAGAGAATGTGCGCAACAGTATTGGTGGACATCCAACAAGCATTTGATACAATATTGCACGAAAGACTTATATCTTGTATAAACTTAAAATACAGCTCCCGCACCTCATTTTAAGATTATATCTCTCAAACAGGTATTTCCAAGTAAAACAAAATCACTCATTATCTGAATATAAACAACTAAAATACGGTGTTCCCCGGAGTAGTGTTCTAGACCCCTTTCTGTATTTAATTTGGCCATCACTACTAAGACCAACATCCGGCACTTTTGCAAATTACACTGTCCGTCTATACATGAAGACCCACAAACAGCGTCCGAAAAACAAAGGGAAAATTAAAGTTAACAGCACTCACTCATCCCAAATAACATTTTGCACTAAACGTATCAATTGACAATGTTCCCATACCAACAAAAACTGATGTCAAATATCTATCAAATATTCCATCTACATCAAAGGTTTGCCCGCTGGATCATCTGAAATCAAACTTTAGACAATGACTTTTATGTTGCATTTGTATCAGAAGTAATAAACTTAGTGCAAACAAACATGGTGATCGAAACCGTAATAAAAAAAATTGTCTTGTAGAGGAATTATCCCAACCACATGCTGAAATAGGCGCTAAAAATGACTTGGCCAGAATTACTACAACATTAGTCCCGCCTAAATCGTGAATGGATGAATATCTGCTTCATTACTGATCATGAACAAATTTACTTATTACGAGCATTACGAAGTATTGTAGGCTAATAACTAAATGAATCTCTGATTTCTCACAGGTTTTTCAATTTACCTTAATTTTGAATACATGATATAACAATACTATATAGCTTCGTAATGTTCATTATTCAGTTTTCCGCATTTCATATATTTACTGTACAAAAATAAAGGATAAAGTTACCCCACGTCTATAATAAATACTCCTAATAGTTAACAGTGAGTCAAATGAAAGCAACTTCAGTTCCGAATTCTACATTCCCAAACTCTTCCAAGCGACAAATATTTGTGGTCTCGATATTCTATATTTCATCTCGTGATCACCACAAATATATCAAGAGCATATCTAGTATCGCTAGTATTTTATATAGCAATTGAAGAATGATACATTCTTTTATTTACAGTTCATTGTCGTATTAGCCACCATCGCCTTAGTTCATGGACAAAATCAAGGACAAGGTCAAAACCAAGGACAAGACTCGCAACAGCAACGCGGTTATCACACGAACCAATTACACCCGGTTGCCGCCGGCTACTCTGGATTCGCCGGCTCCTATCAGCAGCAACAGCAGCAGCAACAACAACAACAACAGCAGATTCAACCTTCTGCTCAGGTGGCGGCAGCGATCACAGCGACACCAGTAGTAACACCGGTTGCGGCAAGGATAGAACCATTCGATCCCTTCCCCCAGTATGTCTATGCTTACGACGTTCACGATCCCTCCACCGGAGATTTCAAGAATCAACATGAGAGTAGACACGGTGACGTTGTCAGGGGACAATATAGCTTGACAGAACCCGATGGCTCGAGGAGAACCGTGGACTATACCGCTGATCCTCATCTCGGTTTCAACGCCATCGTGAGGAGAACCGGTAACGGTGGACAATAAGAGAACTAACTTTGTCAAGTGTGTTTAGGTATTGCGTTGTAAATTCGTATGACGACCGTTGCTAATTATTATCCAATAATAATGTTTGTGTATGTACAATGGAAGTAACTGCCTGTATTTTTCCGCACTTCTAATAATATACCATTATTAATAAAGTAAATGAGCATTTTTTGAATAGTCTATACAAATGTTACTCCTTTTAGACAATTGTGATTTTTATTTTTCGTGCGAATACAGATAGTCTCCAACTACTGATATGAGTATAATTTTTTAACCTAGTGAAATGCGCAAAATGCGCAAAGATTTAAGAAGCATTTGATACTCACTTATTACTTATAAGTTAGTGGGAAGGGTGTTGCTGTGGGCGCTGTCTATAATCCACCACAGTCAGATTATAAACATTTTTTTAGTGAGCCGGAGGACTCTGGTGCAGTGTCATTTGATGGCTGCGACATGGGAGGTGTACTGTTGCGGGGATTTCAATATTGATTTGTTCAAAATTAACAGTCCATCCACAATGTACTTCAATTCTTTTTTGGACTGGTTGGACTTAGCAGATTATTTCCATGCCTACTAGAGTCACGCTAACATCCTCGTCCCTTATTGACCTTATTCTTGCCACCAGTGATGGCAGATTCTGGCGTAATTGATTGCCACCTACCGGATCATGATTATATTTTCTGCGACATAGCCTGCAATAAGCCGAAGCCAACTGTAGCTTTCCATACTTTTCGTGACTATAAAAACATTAATCTACCTGACTTTCTCTTCGATCATGGTCGTATTGATTTCAATTTATTGATACTATTGATACTATTGATAGAGGATAAGGTCTCCTATTTCAACTCATGCATTTTGCAACTATTCAATAGACATGCCCCTTTGGTTTCTCGAAAGCTGACGAACCTTGGTTGACGGATCACTTGAAAATGTTGATGAAACTGCGTGAGCAAGCTAAACATAAGTTTCAGAAACATGAAAACCCTAGCGTGTGGAATTACTACAAATCTCTGAGAAACCTAACAAATCGTACTTTTTGCTTAGAAAAGAGAGCATACTTTGCACATATTTCACGTTCGAGAAACAGTAAAGTTCTGTTGCCCTTTATTACTCCATAGATAACTCATATTATCACTTTCTGTATCCTAGAGGGTGTACTTCCGTATATCTGGAAACAGGTTGTAGTGATCCCGATCCCAAGAAAACAAGTTGCGCTTGAGTTTAAAGATCTAAGGCCCATCAGCTTACCCCCAGTCATGGCAAAGATCCTTGAACGAGTGTAAGAAATTCAAATTAAGTCTTATGTCGATAACGCGAAACTGTTGCCGGATGTTCAATCTGGTTTCAGAGCTGGTCACATCTGTACGACAGCGCTGCTTTGTCTTACTGATGCCATTCTAACTGCCTCTGATAAACGTTTAATAACTATATTAGTGCTTCTTGACTATACTAAAGCCTTCGACACTGTGAACCATAAATCTCTTCTCGAAACCCTGGCAGCGAAAGGCTTCACGCAAAGTTCATTACATTTAATCGCTGCCTATTTATGTGATAGGCCCCAATGTGTAAAGTTAAACAGACTTTCAACACCACTTAGATTACATCGAGGAGTACTCAGGGCTCTATATTAAGCCCTCTCTTATTTTCATTATACACATCATCAATTTTTTTAAATTTAAATATGTGAAGGCGCATCAATACGCAGACGATTTACAACATTATTTTTCCTTCAAACTTGTTAACTAGAACGATGCCATAACTAAAATTAATCAGGATTTATCAACTGTTGTAGATAACTCATTACTTCTTTCGCTTAATTTAAACCCTACTAAATGAAAGCTAATGAAATGAGTAGGTTCAAAAAATGAAGTATATAAAAAATATATTTAAAAATCATATAAATATACCTCTGAGATCACACAACACGTCTGATTGTATAGTTCCAGGCATTCCTCACGTACAGGCAGCTATTTCGGACGCACCTAGTCCTCATCAGTGTACGTCGGACGATGCCTGTCGCTCGTTCAATATTCCGTATCGTTATTCATGTATGAGATCACACGCTAACACGGATCTCAGCTGACTGGTAACCTAGTTACCGCTTTTGGGATCGTTCCATGAATCCCGGGTGGGCATTAGTTGTCTCTGGGATTTTCCTTAAAGACATGTGCTAACGTTCGGTTAATATTCGGTTATATACTTCATTTTCTGAATGTACGTGCCGGCTATTGGCAGAAATCTTCTTTCTTTGAAATGAATAGGTATCAAACTAAAACGTAAGTAAATTAGAAGTAATAGGTTACTACAAGTTATTTGTGGCTGTAAGTAAAAGGAAAAACACGAAATATTGAAGGTGCTATTTTACTGATCTAAGCGCGTCGAAATAAAAAGTGTAACTGCATAATAAAACAAATAATGTATAAATAAAACGCTTGGTATTGTTTCACTAACATATGCAATGTTTCAAAATGGTAATTTCTAATATAAACTTGAGTCCTTCTTTGTGTCAAGTTGGCACAAGACAGGCAACTTCTGGGTGACAATTATTTGACAATTGATAAATTAATTATAATATGACTTAGTAAAGAAATTGTAATCTTTTATAATATCAAAAACCCAAAGATTTGTTGAAAATATAATTTGGAAATGTTACTAACTAACTACTACTTTTAATAATAAATTAAATTTGCAAATTCCTTAACTACCCTTTGTTATGTGTGTATGTATTGTGTTCCACCCTATTATTTCTTCCTATAATGCTGATTCACGTTCAACTCCTCCAATTCCTCCTTTCTTACTACTTCTTTTCCAATCACCCTTTCCTCTGCACTTGTTATTTTACTATTCTTTTTATACGGTTGACAGTTTTACTTTCTGACTTCTACAATTTGTTTACCATTTTTTCCCCAATTCGTCCATCCATCCATCTCATATATTTCCGTCACCATCACAACAGCAAACCATTCTTATTATGTACTGCAGCGCGATGTAAATACTACGTCGATCGTTTTCATACTCCATTATCAGCGAACGGTCTTCCTGATCGGTCTTCGAACCGAGCCCAAGTTGCTACAACTTGGGTTCGGTTAGCCGCACTAGCGTTTCGTTCTTATTTTGGTAGATCAGTAATGCATGAAATTCCTCCAAACCCCTCTATTGTGTTGTGTAATGTAATGTGTAATATTTTTATGTTAATTACAATTAAAACAAAATATGTATTCTTTGATTTAGTAAGCTCTTTTATATCCATCATCCGTCCCTGGCTGTACTTATAATTACTATTATTCCCCACAGAACAGAGTTCGCCTTTATCGACTGAGCCTTAACGGCAACTCCAATATTAGATTCAAATAACCATGATATAAGTGGCAGCCCTGTGCGTATTCAATTAACAATGATGATAAATAGTTTAACGTTAGCGTCAGTGTCCGCGGCAAATAAATCTAATACGTTAACAACGAATTTTGGAATCACCGCAAAATGCTGTTAAAGATCATAGCAATATATACAGAGTGACGCAATACTGTGCCAAAGCTCGATATATCCGTTGTCATATAAGATATCAAAAAAAAGTTATTTACGAATATTGTAGAGAGACTTAAACTAAAGATTTTAAAATTATTTTAATAAGTACATAGAGGCTGTTTCATAGTACATACTGTTTAATGGAGTTAAGGAAATTATCGGGACTTCTTTTTGAATATATAAGCTTCTAATGCATTAATTGTTATGCTCTTACTTAAACAAAATAAAGTTTTTAAATCTTAGTTGAAGTGGTGATGATCTGACAACTGAAATAAAAATGATATTGAAAGTAAAATGTGAAAATGAAATAAAATATTTAAAATGTACATACAAAAAAAGGTTTAAATATCATCTTGGAAATATCAATACTTCTAAATTGAACGCATGTAAGTCCAAATTTCTAATATTAATTACAATATCTTTGCTTTTGAGCCCGCCGGTTAACATAAGACATTGCAAAAAAAACTCAATTGAACTGGATTTAATAACATTATCGGGTTTAAGCTGCACAATCACTCGAGAAAGCTGGTGATACCAAAATTAATTATGCCAAATACCTATTAGTCGATTTAAAACGGAAAATCAAATGTGTATATCGTACATATGTATGTACGATGCTTTATTCAAATTAAAGCAAATATTGTATTGTTAATTAAAAAACAATATGTGTATCTAGTATAATACATATTTATATTTGCACGGATATATCCCAAAATTTAACCAAATATTTACGAATTTATCAGCGTTTTTAGCGCATGTAGTCGCCTGTATAAAATTGCACTGCAGTAATATGTAAATTTCCCTTTTTAAAAGCAAACGTTTTAGTGTTAATATTCACACAACTTAACAAATATGTAAATTAACATAACATTGAGGGTCGGCTATTCTAATTTGAGATATTATTATTCAGTCTCTACCGTTCTTAATTACTTACAACAAACTTACTTACCGTTATTTTTCTTAGAGGAAATGCTTGAGGACCTCCGTTAGATTTATCTCTTACAGTAAAATCTAACCAGTTTTAACTATACTCTATTCACCGAACAGATGGAGTACAAAAAATGCGTGATACGAAAACTAAGCTTTCTACTGGTTGGTAAGAACTACCAACCTAAAGTCCATTGCAAACGATGTAAATTAAAAAATCGTATCAAAAGGCGCCCTTTGAAACTCAAGAAGCGATTATTCGTATGATTGCGATAGACTGTTTAAATAAGAGTGAAATTTAGCATCATAAGTTCTAAGATTTATTTTCAAGGGATGAAGTAAATGTAAACGATAGGTTATTAGTGAATTTTTTACTAAGTAGTAGTAACTTTTTCCATTTTAGTTGTCACTGCATTGCTGGTAGGAAAGTAAAAATGGTCCATCGCACAAACAGTGAATACGTTGACATTTACTTTATGGTGAAGTACACCAGAATTCTGCTGCCGTAAGTCGATTGTACCGCTCTAGTAATCCGTGCAAGAGAAACTAGTGTACTGCGAACACGTCAAAGTCGAGATAGTGGTCCTGGTCGACACCAACGAATTTTGGATGCCGAAGAACAAGTCTTAAATCTTGTCGAAGAAGATCCTTCTAGTAGTACCCGAAAAATATCTCGCCAATTAAATGTATAAAATAGAATTGTCTGGCGAACACTGCGCGAGAATCGATTAAGTAAAAAGTACAGGCTTTACAACTTGAAGATCATCCTCTACATTTACAGTTTTGCCGATGGTTTCTACAAAATCATGTAGAAATTACAAACTTTTCTTCCATTGTATTGGCAACTGATGAAGCAACGTTTTCACGTAACGGCATAAATAACTGTCGTAATACTCATATCTGGGCTGTGTAAAATCTACATGCTGTTCGTCGTAATCATTTCCAGCATTGATTTTCGATCAATTTTGGATCGGACTGGTCGACGGACAACTTATTGGCCAATTTGTGTTGCCAAATCGAATAGATGGATATGATTATCTCCTGTTTTTTGCAAAATCGTTTGAAGGAACTATTGGAAGAAGTTCCTTTGAATGTACGTTGCCCAATGTGGTTGGTCCAATGGAACACTGCCGCATTTTAATCGTTTAGTTCGCCAACATTTAGGTAATGTGTTTGAAAGTAAGTGGATTGGTCGAGGTGGTCCTATGCCGTGGCCTCCTCGGTCACCCGACCTTAACCCCCTCGATTTCTACTTATGGGGAGTTATGAATACCATGGTATACACCAACGACATAATTAATTAGATGATCTTCGTAGCCGCGTTGAGACAGCTGCGTCGACAATACGGCGGCAATACCTAGGCCTAGTAAATTATGGCAATTCATGGATACGTGGAGCGAGACTTTGCGTTCAACAACACGGCGATAACTTTGAACAACTAGTGTGAAGTGGATTCCATGAAAACATATAAAAAATGTTTAAATTAATATGCTTAATCACCACTTAAAAATAAAAATAAAATAAAAACTACAAAAAAAAATTTTATATTAATATCTCTGTTATTATGCAACTTTGTTAAGATATTTTGACGTTAATGACCTTATTTTAAGATGTTTAATAACCCGTTTAAAATAAAATCACAACCCTAGAAACAGCCTGTATAATCAAACATAACCACAACATAACGCCTTTATTCCTCTGCAACGTCGTGTATTTATTCATATCAGTTTTGATCTCGCCTTTTTCCTCTATATTCCATATTTGTGTCTTTCTTAAGACACTTAGTACACAAGTACTTTGTATTTATAATAAATGTACAATATACAGAACGTTGAGTACGCTTTTTGGTGTTGTTCTTTTTTGTAGTGTTGGAATTTCGAAGGTGGCCAATTATATAATTTTTATTAATCATTTTTTCATAAGCATAAACATATCCATATTAAGAACGTCCTTTAAATAAGATAAAACTTGTGATTGCTTTTTCTTACCGCACAAATACTTTTTTAATAATACCATATTAAACACCGTAATATTTTAATTTTCCACCTACGCCATCTTATACATTATTACTTATTTGCTACAGCTTAAAATAAAAATCAGATTGCAATAGACAGAAAAAACATAAAATGAAAGTTTACTTTTCATTATAAAGACGAATACGTTACCGAAATAGGTTACAAACAGTCATAGCTGGATGGAAATAACAATGTTTCTGTTTTTCAGTGTAAAACCGGCTTTGCGCGGGCACCATGCATGATCATCACGTGATCACTACATCTGTTCGGTGAACGAAGAATTGTGTTGCTAATCCAAAATTTGTTGTCCGAAACAGAACTTTGTATATCAATCAAAACTAGTACTATTATTAACTAAATCAAAAGTCATTAAAATTGTAATATTACAACAGTGCGAAACGTATTGTTTACTAATATAGAGCACTCGAGATGTCTTTAGATGTCTTTAGAACGTATCATACTAAAGTAATCTCGACTATAATAGCGGTACACAGGGAATTTAAGGTTGACCCTAACCAGCTATTTCTGAAATGTCTAATCTTCCATCACATTGTCGCAGTCCTCTACACTTCTTTCAATATTTGCATTCATTTCTTAAGATCTTTCAAAGATCGTATTCAGCTTGTAATTGTCCAGTTCATAACGATTTTGTCCGGCACCCATGCTCAATCTTTTTAAACATCCTAGTTATCTTTTTCTAAAGATTCCTGATTTTAAGTTTTAAGACACCTGAACTACTATCGAGCAACCTACATTACGCGTCATATTTTGAATGCGCAATATCACCCACACTAAAATGAGCAATATAATTTTACAAGCAATTAAAAACTGGTACACATGTACATAAAGGTAACTCCATCCACTTAGTAACTTTCGCAGACGTTCTCGATACCAATTTGCACGCCTTTCCAAAGCAGTTTATGACGCTCCAGACGAGACATTTTATTGTTTTTCCTCGGAATTAAAATCGAACTCCAGAGTCCGGAATGCCTGCCGACTCTATATTGAAGCCGAGAGTTTTCCCCCGGATAACTTTAAATATATACAATTCACAGTCACAGTGAATTAGAGTCGGAGATAGCGGGAAGCACCCTCATTAAAACAACATCGGGCTTGCGCAGCCCCAGGAATGGGGTATTATTCTAGACGCAAATGAGTACGGATGGCCTACGAGATTCTTTAGGACAACTGTATGTGAGTTAACGCAGAGAGTTGTAATAACTGATTGCCGTTTTATGTAGACGAGAGCGAGTGTAAGTTCTTAATCTTAATTAAGACATAATGTTGCATCATTTATACGCATTAGGGTGTAGATGGAGGTATTGCCATGGATTAGAGTAGTACATAAAATTTACAATTTTAGGCGGAAAATCAATTTAGTCGGTATCTTGAAATTTACAGTCTTTGTTATCATATATCCTTCCCATTCGGGCTCATTCCAATTGAGAATCAGGAAGAAAGAGAAGAAAGACTTTCAAAACGCTGTAATAATTTACAAATCCTGCCATTGTTGTAACATTTATACTCCAGAAAATGATAATTTACTATTTCAAAGATCAATAAACACACTCTCCGTTCTTGCACATCTGTTTCTGATAGTTAATCCCTTCTCCTGTATAAATTACTAAATCTCGATGGAACTTCCAGGATACTTTCAGGGTGGTACTTAGGATATTTAAAATTCCGATCTTCGAAATGAGGGGGACAATTCACACGGAGGTACCATTTATTTTCGTGACATTTGGGAGAAATGTATGTCACTTGAAGATTTCAATACATATAACTAATCACTGAAATATATTCGCTTAAATAAGGATAATGCGGGAGTTCTACACGTCCATGCTCAGTATGCGTTCACAAGGACGCCTCGCACATCACCTGACACATAGCTTTCTACGTTCGCCTCATCGACAAGTGAAATCACGAATAGATTTAAAATAAACGACGGCCTTGCACCCTCGCCTCGCATTGGAGGTATTGAGCTTAGTATGCATTCTGTGCATGCAGATCTGCGTTTCGTAATATTACATTACATTTAACAGCATGGAATATTTGAGCACGAATTACGCACAAAGGTAAACTAGAGCAGCTTGCACTTTCTGGTTCAGTCGTTTCACTTTTAATTTTTTGGCAGTTCCACTGATTCTAAAGTATGCATAAGGAAAAACGCTATAAAAGACTAAATAGGATATATGAACTACAAATGACTTCATATTCACCAAACAGAAATAGGTAGTATATCAGAACATATTTTTTATTACTAAAATCGAAAATATTTATAGTACGAGGGTGCGTCTTTAAGTTCGCGAAATGGGTAGGTAGGTCATTAGTGAGGGTACTTACTGGAGTCATTACGAATTAAGCAACTCATTAGTCTTTGAACTATCGTCGACCGAACAAGTCAATGCAGAAAATCGAGTACCGCGCTGTTATAAAGTTCCTTACCAAGCAAGGAAAATCAGTTCAAACCATACTGGAAGAGATGTCATCCGTTTACGGGGGCTCTTGCCCAGGTAAAACGATGGTTTACAAGTGGCATACCCTCTTTAAGGAGGGCAGGGACTCTCTCGAAGACGACCCACGGCCTGGCCGGTCGATCGAGGTGACCACTCCGGAAATCATTCAAAAAGTCGAAAAATTGAAGATGCCCGGTTCAAGAAAAAACAGCTCGCAGAAATGATTGGAGTATCAGATACAACCATTTTTAAAATTCTTCACGAACATGTTGGCATGAGTAAAGTCAGCACAAGATGGGTGCTCACTCCGGCTCAAAAACAACAGCGTATGCAGTATTCCCGCGCGTTTTTGGACCTGTGTAGTGAAGATGAAGATAGAGTATTGACTCGAATTGTTACTGGGGACGAAACTAGGGTTCATCATTATGAACCTGAGTCCAAACAGGACTCTATGCAGTGGCACAAAAAAGGCACTCCACCACCCAAGAAGTTTAAGGTGTCACAGTCGGCTGGGAAAATCATGGCCACAGTCTTTCGGGACTCAGAAGGGATCCTGTTGATCGATTATAAAGATGAAGATGTCTCCATAACCGGAGAATACTATGCTTCAATCTTAGAGTGATTAAAGGAAGCAGTCAAAGAAAAAGAAGAGGGAAATTGACCAAGGGTGTCCTCCTTCTGCACGACAACGCGCCTGTTCACAAGAGCCGTGTTGCGATGGCTGCCCTGCAGATGGTGGGCTTCGAAATTTTGGCCCAGCCACCCTACAACCCTGACCTAGCTCCCAGCGATTATTGCCTCTTTCCAAACTTGAAAGAAAGTCTTCGTGGGAGGAAATTTTCAAGCGACGAAGAAGTGAAGGATGCAGTTTCGGCGTATTTTGTAGACAAAGACAAAACATGTTTTTTCGAAGGTATACGCAAGTTAATTGAAAGATCGGAAAAATGTATAAGGCTAGCAGGTGAATATATTGAAAAGGAAAAATAAATTCGTACTTTTATTTACACTTCTTACCCCCCATTCCGCGAACTTAAAAACGCACCCTCGTAGAACAAGGAAAGAATTTTTATAACAAATTAAAAGAAGGAGCAACGAACAAGTATCAACAAGAAAATCGTAATTTCGACCAATATAAATACCTAGGTATGTATAATGGTAGTCAGAACTTACATATTTGTAGTGATCATAACTGACCTATGTTCAGATCATATTGAGTTTCCTTCATTTACGGACCGACAGTCCGGTCGACTTCCCTTTTTCGATCTCATGTATACATAAGCATGTATGTATTTACACATAAACGTATTGTGTATCTACACCCTATCCCTCATCTAATTTGCGCCTGTCGATACAAATGGCAAATAAACCCGTCATTTAAAACGTAACGATCTCCATTTCATTTCGTTTACTCAAGAATGCGGAAAAAACGGGACGACAAATGCATTAATTTCGCGCAGATAACACCCGCCTCTCGCAAAGATAACTCGACGTCGGCGTCGCCTAAAAGGGCATCAAAAAAACATTAACCATCTCAAAAGAATTGACAATTCGACAGACAAAAGTATCGATCGCCGGGAGAACAGAGCCTGGAAGGGAATTACTCGGAAAGGGGATTATCGGACCGCTGATAACAAAAGAAAATTAAAGTGTCTTGTTTAAAATAAAAAAATGGGGCTCACGAATGAAGCTAGATACCTTAAATAATTGGAGAATGCTTTTCGGAGGGAAAGACTCTTGTCGTTCAAAAGAAATTCGAGTTAATCGAGTTTGCAGTTAGTTAGGGGAATCTTATATCTTTCTCAGTTAATTATGCTAATAGTGTTGATTACATAAGGATAATAACATAGTGATTTTTTAAACGTTGGAATCTCTTTATATTTTTAAAATTCTATAAGAGCTATTGTTTGATCTAAAATTTTCTTTTACCTATATTTTTTTACAGGACAATGAATATTTAAAGTGCGTTCAGTGTTATTCCCACGCATACTTAATATAACAAGACTTACAGGTTACCTGACACATAATTTGCTAAAATGCAGGGGATTCGTTCATAGTATCGTACGTACTTTCAGCACATAAAGTATCGAGTGCCACTTTGTTTCAGTTCCTATAAGAGCGTTTCAATATATGTCCACCTAACTTGCCCTCGTGATAGCGCTACCTTCTAGTCAAAAGGGCCCATGAATTTGTTATAGATGTCATGTGGGTTCGTGGATTTTAAAACGTGTGTCAACATATTTTACCAAGAAAAGTGTTTCTATTATACATGCTCTCAAAAACTCGATTTTTTTAATAAAATGCTTACAGGAATAATAACGAATATTTTTTTAAATAAAATTCCTATAATATATTATATAATTATACAGGGTAAGATAAAATTACCTTAACACTTAAATAGGAATTATTTATCCAGATTAAAAAGTTCCAAACTCTCTTACTACATGCCTTTCGTCATACCATCATAATCAGGAGTTACAAAGTGTTAGATCAGAACCCAGAAAAGTCATACATGGGAAGGTCCAGAATGGGCGTCTTAGAAATGCGTAGTGTAGAAAAATGTGAATCCTTGTAATGGCAATAGGTGTAGCAAAGAATATATACGGCAGGATATTAATACAGGACATCAAAAACCTGTGGAACGACAAATTAATGTTAACATTTATGTCCAAAGATATATTTGGCGCCCTGTTAAATTCTACTGTTGATCATTTTCTTTGTGATAATGATATACAGCTATGTGAATATGTATTAGACACCTCAAAAAAAACACCGGTATTATAAATACGTATTATATTTTAAGTAATTCCAGAAACAGATGCGTACACAAGGGATTATAATAAATGTGTAACGAAGATGTATGGCGGCAGTAAAATAAATGTTCATTTTGCGGAGCAAAAACCATATTGCGATTATTAGTTTCTTAGATAGTGTTGAAGTAAAATGCATAGAAATCGTCAGTACCTTGCCAGATTGCATCAAGGGAAGTCACAGTTATACACGACGTTTGTAATTATGCACAAAGAAACGTCATTTAACCACGGCAGAAAGCGCAAAAATTGTGTTACATAGTACTCTAGGGTTAATGCAAAGCGTAATTTCAAAAAAAAAATGAATTGTTCGAGATGTGCGGTTCAGATCACTCTTAAACGATATAAAGAGACTGGAACTTACGAAAATGGACCTAAATCCGGAAGAAAACGGCGAGCCACGGCAAGAACGGATCGCCTTTTAGAACGAATAGCTTTACTGGACCGACGAAAATCATCGAAAGAGTTAAGTAGTGAGCTGTGGACGCAATATGGGATATCTTTGACCCCAAGTGCGGTAAGAAGGCGTTTAAAGGCAGCTAATTTACATGGACGTATAGCCCGTAAGAAACCGTATTTAACTCCGACGCACCAAAGAAAACGTTTGAAATGGGCCAAGAAGTACGTAGATTGGACAGAGAAAGAATGATCGCGTGTAATCTTTTCTGATGAATCTAACATCGAGGTATGCTTCTTTTATCTACTTATACAGTTGTTTATTGCATTAAAACTAATTTACTTAGCGTAATTTTATAAATGTTTCATTTAATTACGTTTGTTGTAATTTCATTTTTCATTGTAGCTTTTCGGACGACCAGCGGCACAATTTTTAGGGCGAAGGCCCGGAGAAGAATATCTTCCACAATGCATCGTACCAACGGTAACGCACGGTGGCGATGGCATCATGGTATGGGGGTGCATGTCGCCATTGGGCGTTGGCGAAATCTTTCTTTGCGAGGGGCACATGAATAGCAATCGTTATACCGACATGCTACAAGAGGTACTGGAGCCGTCCATACTAAGATTGTTTGAGGGCGACAATGTTGAATATTTTTATCAACAAGACAACGCTCCGTGTCACCGTGCAAGGGCGACAATGCGGTGGCTTACGGAAAACGGGGTGCAAGTGTTGGACTGACCGGCACAGTCTCCGGACTTATCACCAATAGAAAATGTATGGTATATTCTGAAGAAAAACATCGCAAAACATCATTGTGGGTCAAAAGATCAGCTTCGCCAAGAAATTATCCACGAATGGAATTCTATTTCCAGCAATTTATGCCGACAATTAATTGGTAGTATGCCGAAACGTGTAAAATCATTAATAAAAGCCGCTGGTGGACCAATAAAATATTGAAAATTTTAATAAAAGATTTTTTATAGTATATCTGCTTTGTTGTTTTATTGATATATTTTATTGATTTAATTATTTTTACATATTTTTGGAAAGATTGGGGGTGCCTAATACATTTTCACATAGCTGTAGAACAAGTTGGAAACTTACATTAAATAATATCGGATATAAATAAATGTTTTAATGTGGAATAAATATCATGATTTATATGCATATATAAACATTAATAAAAATATAAATATACACACACATAATGCTTTTGGATCACACAACACAGCTGATCACACACTGCATTAGTAGCGACAGACATACCCACGTACAGACAGCTGTTTCGGACTTCCTAGTCCCCATCAGTGTATATTTACATTTTTATTAATGTTTATATATACATGTAATTCATGATGGTGTTATCTTCTCGCCAGAGAATTGGCTACAAGTAATTTTACAGAATTTTGTTTTGGAATAAATATCTCTCAAAACAGATTCATCTCACAACAAATTAATTCGGGACACGTGTTTCGTAAATACGTTGAATCCCATGGTCATACGGGCATACGATTAACAATAGCTATCCACGTATTCGACAAACACGTGTACCAAATTAATAAATTTGTTGTGATGTGAATAGTGATTTCATATGTTCTGTTTATTACACTACTCGACGGTTCTTGTAATCTTTACGAAATAAAATTTTGGCTCAAATTCAAATTGATATTTAAAATAAACTTACACTAAACTTTATAATCTATTTTTTATGCTACTTGCGTACTTCAATGAAGTATTAGGTAACCAAATAAGCGGTTTTTATATAAATTAGATTGCCATGAATATTTTGTAAGTTGTTGATCCCTAACACTTGTTTGTTATCTGTCATCTACTTTAGTGTGAATCCTTCTTTTATCGGACACATACACATTTTGTGTTTAATTCCTAGAAATGAAATGAAATGAAAATGGCAACGAAAAAACTTTAATTCGAGGTTGTTTACTCTATCAGCACAAACTTAGTACCAAAGCGACAGTGGCGGTGCGAAAAAAAATTACCGCATTCGGAGATGATGCCGAAAGAGAGATCTCAGTTTTGACCGATGAAGCACGCTCGAGTGATTGTCTGTTGTTCAATTTTACTTTTTTGTAAAAGGAACTTTTTTAATCTTGATTTGGAGTTGTGGGCTTTGCTTCTTTATTGATGACGGACCGCATAGCTCTAATGTTATTCTCGAACTTCTCTATTAATGTTTTATTATCTTTTTGTTTGGTTTCTATTATTTTTTTATCATACTAAGTGCAAACTAAAAAATTTAAATATTGCTACAAATTGCACTGGATATGAAACTTTTTATTGCTTCAAACAGGGGTAGTTTCCTTTCTTTACCACATATTAGTGCAAGTACACCCTTATTACGCATACCAACGGCTATAAAATAATATAGAATTGTATGTTGACATTCATCAAGATATTAACTCCGTATGCTAAAGCACAACGGACTCTAGCCATCGTTGAAATGTGCATGAGAGTACGCAGGGCTTCTAATTCTATTTACATATCATTCACACAGTACGGTTGATTAAGCCCAAGGGTACAAAACATAACATACCCCACAAAACCAGAATTATGTTGCTTAATCGGGTTTGAATGGAACCCTCATCAATTATAATTTCATAAAATTATTTCATTTGTCAAAATACGATCGCAGTTCCTCTCTTCTTGACCTAAACGTTGGGAATTTTAAATTAAAATAAATAGAAGGGACAATTTAAATTAAGTTAAAATAAACGAAATGAGAAAATGCAGCCTGTAAACAATAAAATATCTGCGTAATGAGGATTATTTAAATTATTTTTGGTATGGAGCATCCGAGATGATTCCGTGTTTATTCTTTAAATACTCATGACGAGACGAAAAAGTTCTGTTTTATAGATGTTTCCTGTCGTATAAAATAAGGTGGCATTAGAGGGAAACTGCGGTTAGCCACGTACACTGCAACTCGTAAACCATGTGTTGAAGACCGAAGTTTCTCACGTATTGTATTTGGAGCCTCACGAATAAGAGAGGAAGAGACATGACAACATTGTACTTAAGCCGTGCTTATAGCGTCTGTCGTTCTAAAAGAACTTTGAACGACACTTCTTACTTATTGTTAGTTGTAATGGCATTCGTCTAGCGTTACTTCAATTCCAAGAAAAAAACAAACTTCACGAATGCTCGCAACAAACTAATGGTAATAATACTTTACTGCCCTGTACTATAAATTATCAATATCCGTACATATGTAGATACCACTACACGTTAGTGTTTGTAATGCTGAAAGTATTGCTTCTACCAAATCTATGACAAAATTCTTTCAGACCTAAATCGGACGGGAACTGAATTTGTATAATAATATCACCGTTCATACAACTCGGTATACTGAATGTAATCTTAAATTGGATTACCAATTCAAACAATCGCTCCGCTTAACCCTTCCGGGGATAAGAAATGTATGTATTATGCAAATGTTACACATATAAAGTGTATCTTAAACGGTGCAATCTCCAAACAAAGGGGGTTCTTCAATTTGTCTCGTACATGCGCTTGAATATTAATAGGACTGTGTACAGGAAAACGTACAAGACAGAGTTCGGTAAACCAGTTAGGGGCAAATTTATATTCTTATTAGCATGACCGTGGCGCCATTTTGCATTAACAGTTCATAAATTATCAATTTAGCGATGCTCATGTTCTTCCTAATATTATTGTTGTTAGTAAGCGCTGTAATGAGGTAGTAACATTTACAATGTTTTACGTACAGCAAAGGAAAACCATTTATATTTGGAAATAATTTATTTTAGGATACCAACGTTAGAGTCCGCCATCGTAAATGGTTATATAAATCAAATTCAATTAAATTTCTTTTCATTTTTGATTTAAATAAAGATAATGACAACATTTTTAACTTGTTTGGTAATTTGCTATAAAATTCTACTGCTTGGTATTTGATTGATTTATGAATTAGAGATTCTATGTAACGGAACTTTAAAAGTCAAATTTGCTCGAGTATATCGATAAACACACAATCGGATTACTCCTCCCGCACAAAGTATTAATTAATTTCGGGACGACACGTGTTTCGGGAATACGCGGATTCACATTATAACCGTCTGTTATACGCTTTGATAATTATAACCGACGGTTATAACGGGAATCCACGTATGCCCGAAGCACGGTAGTCCCGAATTAATTGTAATTGATCCAAGCCTTTTTTAATAAACAATAAACAATTTAATACAAATAATGGTTGAACTGTTAGTATATCGACTTGTTTGAAATATGGTTTAACATGAGTTCTGTTACTTGCATTAACATTAGTTCTTAGACACTTTTTTGAGAATGTAAATAAGTTTGACTGTATCAATATTTGTAGCATCTACGATCTTGCGAATTTGTTAGATAGTTCTTGGCAGAGATAATCAATTTGAGGCCTCCAACTCAAAGAAATTAAATTTTTTGAGTTTTATCTATATCAAGTTTTACATTATTTGCATTATATCACTCTTCCGCTTTATTTATTGTTATTTTTTCTTTCTGTTCAAGTTATTGTGATGTCAATGCTTTAAAAAAGAGGTTTGCATCATCTGCAAACTTCATTGTTTGACACATCTAGAATCTCAAATACGTCATTCACGTAGACTAGAAATAAAATGGCACCCAATCTGGAGCCTTGAGGTACCCCTTATGCCACTTGATTTTCACCTGATCGTTGGTGCTCTACCATAACAATATGTCGTCTGTCCCAAAGATACGACTCGAACAGCTGTAGGGAAGCACCTCTTATACCGTAGCATTCGAGTTTTTGAAGCAGAATGTAATGACAGACACCATCAAATGCTTTAGATAAGTTCAATAAAGTTGGGGATTTAAGCTCTAGATTTTCAAATCCTTCAAATACTGCATCGATCAGCTCACAAATTGCTTTAACAATCGGCATGTTCTACGGTATCCGGTAATTCTTTCGGAAATTGACTTTCGTTTTTTTAATAGCCTAGACAGAGGTTCAGATGTGAATGGCGCATCATACTTTATAATGTTACTAGAAAACCGGACCGTTTTACCAAACGGTAGATCCTTGAGTTGGTTATCAACATTCCAAACCAACCCAAAGAA
>JARFOC010052542.1:0-19994 GCA_031763485.1 Osmoderma eremita | reverse complement strand
GCGACAAGAATAGCTATATTTGCATATCTCACTCTAAATTATAGGATAATTTATTACCATGTAGTTGCCGGTCTGGTAGTCTGTGTTGTCATGTTTTGGTTTCAGAATATGAGATTGACGTTTGACAAATTGACGTTGACAAAAAATACCTATTTTCAGTAAATAAAATAAATGTCAAGGTAAAGGAAACCAATCTACGATGGCTGGTTCAGCTTTAAGAAGGTTAATGGCGGAATATAAACGTAGTTTTTCCAATAATGTCTAATAGCATTGTATTTACTGTTTCATATTTTTTTAGAACTTACCCTCAATCCTCCAGAAGGCATTATCGCAGGACCAATTAACGAAGAAAACTTTTTTGAATGGGAAGCTCTGATTACTGGTCCTGAAGGTACATGTTTTGAAGGTGGAGTGTTTCCTGCTAAGTTAACATTTCCACCCGATTATCCATTGAGCCCTCCAAAAATGCAATTTATGTGTGAAATTTTTCATCCCAACATATATGCAGATGGTAAAGTTTGTATATCGATTTTACATGCTCCGGGAGATGATCCTATGGGTTATGAATCAAGTGCTGAAAGATGGTCCCCAGTTCAAAGTGTGGAAAAAATATTATTATCTGTAGTTAGTATGCTAGCTGGTATGTTTCAAAAATATTATAACTCTGTGCCAACAGGCAGTTTGCTGACAGTTGGGGATTACGTGAATCAATCAGAAAACATGTTACAGTTCTCAAGGACTCTAATCTGTTGTCCGATTGGTTCACATCACGAACCGTCAGTAAGCTGTGTATTAGAACAGAGCTTATGTAGAAATGTTTATAATTTGGTTAAATCAGAGAAAGTAATAATTATAGACTATATGGTAAAACTATCGTTATATGTAATAGCAATGATACAACAATTAATGTGATAAAAAATTATTATAGTTTTCATTTGCATGTATTGCAGAACATTTGAAAAGGGGCGGTTTTCAAAAGAATTTAATGTTTCATTTTCAGAACCAAATGATGAAAGTGGAGCAAATGTAGATGCTGCAAAGATGTGGCGCGAAAATCGTGAAGAATTTAATAAAATAGCTGAAAGAATAGTGAGAAGAACTTTGGGAATACCATCATAAATATTTTGGTATTAAATTTTTATTTCAATTTTATGTTATTTAGAATGTTGAATAATAAGATGCATTTGTTTATTTATTACTTTGATTCCTAAATGGTAATATGAATGTTGAAAAAGATATGCGGTAATGCAACGTTTTCCTTTCAGTAGTTTAATGGCAGATTCTTAAAAAGATTGTGATATACAGATAATATACATATGTTGATCAAATAATGGTAATTCGTTTTAAATTTGGATGCAAATACATGATAATTTGTGATTAGTGGTAGTATTTATAAATTAAATCACTATGCCCGCATCTTGCCGTTTTTCGCTGTAGAAGATATGCGTAATTTCCATCAGTCGTCGAGGTCGTACATTCCGTTATAGATCCTTCGGAATAGTGCGCATCGACACTTGAATACCTTTCGTGCGTTTTTCGAGCACTCCCAGACACTTTTTCGAGCGAAAATGCCGCGAAATATTGCTCCAAAATTTTGACATCGACGAACGGAATTTATCTGACGTTTCACCGAGCGATCTGACGGCCAGCCGATGAGAGCACGAAGTGCATTCGCAATGCGGTCTCGCGGTTTCATAGGCAAAAGTTTGAAAATTTCCATCCGGGATCTTCGGAGACAATCGAAATTTAAGTATTCCGAAACGTCACGTAAAGATGCCCGCAATTTTGGAAAAATACTTCCGATCGGAAGAAAACAATCCTCAGACTCGCATAGGTACGCCATTTGTATGCCTTAATATATACAAAATGGGCTGCGGGGAAAAATACACTATGATTTAATTAAGTTTTTATTTTTAAAATAAATAAAATTATTTAGGAAACAGCAAAAATGAAACCTATATAATTAACTACTTTATCTGTGCTTGGTAATATCCTTGGGATTGAAGTTAATATATGTATTTTGAGTACTTTTATATTACAAATAACAGAATACAAAGTACAACCGACATAAGTAAATACTACGTATTTAGCTTGTGGGTGTTTTGTGCGTGTTTTCACTTTTTTTCAAATTAGCATATGGAATAAAGAAACTCCATTTCTGTTCTGATTTTACAACTGGCAAAGCATACTTAAGCTATAATTAAAAATCACATAAACTTTGGTTTGACAATTGCACGTACATACCTTAGCATGTTATCTATTCATCAGTGGTACGTTTCAGTGCACAACGATTTATTACAATTATATTATTAATGGAGCTGTCAATATTTGCATGCCCAATGTTTCTTCAAGTAAGAACCTATGTTGTTATATACATAACGCACGTGTCGTCTATATAGCGATATATGTTCTTCTATTGCTCCTATGGAATGCAGATTGACAATACGGCTAAAGCGTTAAAAGTTGCGTTTTTATAAATGATTCTAAAGCTATCTTTGTGTATTTGAATGCTAGACTGAATTATTGTACCACAATGAATAGAAAATAGTTTACATAAAACTAACAATTTTGATAAATCAGGTGTTATTTTGTAGTAAGTGGTTGACTGATATGTCGAGGCATTTGTGGGTTGAACTATCAAAATTTATAGTGTTGGCATATTTGTAGAAACTTACAGATCCAATAAAAATTATTATGCATATATTATTTAAGAATTATCTAAAATAATTTTTTAAATTAATTTCGTACTTACATAACAAAAGAAACAAAATTCACCAGTAATGGTAATATCAAATATTATGTGGCAAAGATGAATCCACATTAATAACAAATGCACATAATTAATAAAAGATGTGTACAAGAATGATTATGAGTAATCAATAAAAGTTGGTGAACCCAATGTATGGTTTATCAATAACAACAATTTTTTTCACAGCTCCTATTTGCATATTCATACATCTTAGCTAAATAAATTTATTAGCTACTCAAATACTATTTACTTGAATTATATTGATAAACACTCAGAGAATTTATATATTTCGTGTGCACAATGAAAATGAATTGGCTATTACCAATTACACCAATATCATAAATGTATACTATTGTACGAAAATATAACAGTATTTAACTTCAATTTCCGTCCATTGTTGAACATTGGCATTACTGTTGTACAGAATAGTGTTTGTGTTATCTATACAAGAATATGGATAGCATCAACGCGCCGGTTTGTTGTCCCACACTGAAAACCGTATCAGCCCAGACGCAAGTTAACTTACCAGTAAGACAACCATTACAACCAGAAACAGTGAAAAATACACAATGGAAATCGTTGGAAGAGTGGTGTACCTAGGGGTTATATTGACATGTAGGGGAGATGAGGTGCAAGAAATAGAGCAGAGATTAGCCAAGGGAAGCAAAGCCGCTGGAATACTAGCAGGAATCCATCCGAAACCATATCTAGAGCCGCTAAGTGCAGAATTTATCAAACTGTAATACGACCAACAGCTACCTAGAAACCAAGAAATTGGAAGACTAGGGCCAGAAGACCTACAGCGCTGAGGTATATATATATAAAGACAAAGATCATCGCGATAGATAGAGAAAGCATAACAAACAGAATGAAATGTGCAGGTCCTATGCGCATCCAAAATCGCAGCTCACGCACAGGGTACAGAAAAATCACCTAAATGAAACTACTGGCTGGTTACATTATGTTGTCTTTTTGTGCTGTACCAGTTCAAGAAACGGCCACGCGCATTACTCAATAGCTGACTTCCATTTGCGTGAAATCCTCAATTTATCAACTTGAAGTTACCTCGGTTATTTTTGTCTGTCCAATTGTCTCTAATTTACTACCTCTTAACCGATTCTGAATATCAACAAAACGGCCTTCACAAATAAGCTGTTCCTATCCTAAGATATTTATTTGGAGGTTAATTTCATACAAAATGAGAAATGAATAATAAAAGTAATAAGTATGTAATTACAACAATAGTATGATATCTAGATAGAGTTGTTTTGGCGAGTTTATCATACTTTTTGAAGCATCCACTTTAAAATCGAAGTGAGTCACTCAGATTCACTTCAGTTCATCTGTCCTTAGTTTAGACGCAAACGGAAAGCAGCTAATCTCTGAAGTAGCTCGTAAGTGCACCAAGTTTTGCTTGGAAGATAGCTATAGTAAACGAATTACATTATATGTAGATAGAAAGACCTTAGGTTAGGAACGATTTATATTAGCACATTTGTGGGTTATTGAAGTAATAGAAGGCATTACTGCCAAACTAACCTTAACCTTAAATTTAATTGACGTGTAAGAAAAAATCAATACAATTCAAGCAATATTGATGTATGGGCTGTGGCAATTTAATCAGAAAGATATTGTTTACTCTTCAGTATAAAAAATACAAAATGGTCAAAATTTTAACCCACTGCTTGCCATTTTGTCTGTATTACAATTTAGTACACAGTAATCTGTGAAGAATATCTATGAGGTAGCCTTCAGGATTGCTGTGTACTTACACTTATATTATTATTATTAGTATTGATCACTGGGGTTCTAACTAATACATAATTGTTTAAAGTCTCAATATTCACATTTCTAGGTTGAATATTTGCATCTACTTCATCAGATTCTGCTTCCTGATCATTCAGATTATGGTCCAAATTAAGCTCTTGTTGTTCCACTCCATCAACCAACTCAGAATAATAATGAGGTGTACTTAAATAATCTATCATTCTTCTTGGCAAGGGTAAAGTTTCTATTAAATCTTTCCTTACTAATTTATTTATCACAAATCTATAACATGATAACCCAGTATTTATTGTTTAGTCAACTTTCATAAAATAATCCGTAATTTTTTTTTATTTGTATTGAATTACCTGCACATGTGCTGAAGGCTTTGAATCTGTTTAAATCGTGAAACAGGATGTAATAGCTGGACTCTAACAGGGCCAATAGTCGGTCTGCGATGTAAAAAAAATAAGTATCTTCCACTTCTTGAATGCTCCACTGCATTCTCTATAAATTCTACTATTGTTTGTGACTTAAATTTAGTATAATTTCCAAAGCTAAAGTTACCTGAAATAAAATTGTATTAAAGTATCAACATCTATAAAATGAAATCTTACCCTGATCATGTTCTATTCTAACATGTCTTACACTATTATTTAGTCTTAATGTTAATGAAAATATGTAATGATCGTCACTGCTATCTCTAACAATAAATGATCCATCTGGTTCGTTGGAGAGAATTTTTTCAGCTGCTTCACTTGAAAGGGGTCCCCAGTACCACCCACACTAAAATTATATAGAAGTGAAGTAAACAGTGAAACTACACGAAAATTAAGAAACTATATTGTTATCAAACTTTATTCTATTTACTAAATCTTATAGACTACATTTTAAGGTTCTTTACACTTAGGAATATCTGATGAGCAGCATGTCTATATTTTATGCACCTTTCGCAACGCGTGCAGTTGATCGAGTGGTCTCGTTCGAACGACGGCAACGGCCGGTAAAGTGCACAAAATTATTATATAAAGTCGTATGCAACAAGAACATTTAATTATAAAATATATATTTTTCAGACATAGCATGAATGACATTCTACAAAGATTTTTCAATTAATAATTCAACATCAGTTTTAGTAAACAATTACGATTAAAGATTTAATTTAATAATTTAAAGAACTTACATCCTTCACTTTTCGAATGCTTGTAGCAAAATCGGCCGGGGATTCTTCTTTACTAGTTTTAGTTGATGGCAAAGGTGGCAAAGCCCGATGTGTTATATTTTTATTCATATCAGAATCCAAAATATCACAATTTTCGGAGACTGAAAAATCGCGTTTATCATTTGACGACACCATTCTTCTAAATCTAAATATATTACAAAATGTTTGCTTAAAGGAAGACATTTTTGTTTGTGTCTTCTTCCTTTTAGTCTGTTTATTTGGTGAAACTAATTTTATTTGTGATTTGGCGATGGTATCACACGAGTCTTTTACCTTTTTGCTTTTTACATTAAACAAAATATTTTTCTTACATTTTACGACACCATTTGAATGGTTATTCATTTTTATATTTGTATTATATTTGTTATTATTAGTTATAATTAATGGGTTAGAGTTATGTTCCCTCTGATCAGAAGAATCAGATGAACTTGAATATAGTGTTTGAAGATATTGTCGCACTTCTTGCAAAGTCATATGTATAGGTTCAGTTTCCTGATTTGTGGAACTACCAGCTACGCTGTGTCTTTTAATAGAATTTCCTTCAACACTCATACATATATGCTCTGAACAAATAATCTTTTTCGACGTATTTTGTTTATATTGCTGAGGCTCATATTCTCTACAGCTAGAAGCGGTATTCCTTCGTCTTTTTTTGGTATAAATGTTTCGCTTTGGCTTCAAAGGTGGCTTAAGAGTATCAACCGGAATAGCATAAACATCACTGTCGAATGGCACGTTATACAAATCACTAATCTGATTGCTACTCAATGTGTCGTGCGAAACAGCTTGCGTTATAAAACTGGAGTCGTCGACTCTGCGTGCAGTAGATACAGAAAGCGAATTATGTGAACTGGATAGCCTAGAGGAACCCAAAGAACTTCTCGAACCAGGCCTTCCACCATGTAGTGGACTAAATGCTGGAAATTCCGGCGACCAGAAATTTCTAGGTAAAAGAATATGATGTACTGGTTTGGATATTTGAACATTGTTTATTTTCATATAACACAGCCGCTTTGCCAAAGTGTTGAAGGTTAGTTTCAGAATATAATCGGTGTACTTAGAAGCAAACTCTTCATAAACACTTAAATGTGGTTCATCTTGAAATTCAGGGGGTGGATCGATAGGTGAATTGCCTTTCATAATAAAATGGTCATTCCAGTGTGGCCCTTTCTTTAGTGTATTAAAATTTTCTCCACAAATAATATCTGACATTCCATCCAAAGAATCAGCTTGTGAGAATGACTTGTCTTCGCAATCACTATCCTGAAACTAAATGTTTAAAATTAAAAGACTTTGAAATTAATATTTGTAAAATTATAAACAGCTATTGGCATATACAGTAATTAACGAAATTGACGATATAACATGTTTTAATTTTCATCTACGTAATATATCAATAAATATTGTATGTCAGCGCTTGCTTATGTAACTGTTAAGACAAAATATGCTCTCAATAAAAACTTATGTTATATAACATAAATAGTAACATCTAATAATTAAGTGCTTAGTGAGTGCAACTGGAGATGAATTATATATGATGATTTCGATGTTCTAAGGTTTAGTATCCCAAGACCCAACGTAAAAATATTCTCAAACTCAAATAGAGCCTATCATGATAGATACCGTATTTATTCTAATTGGCGCTGCTAATCTAATAAACGCCGCATTCTAAACGATGTCGTTTTGTATCAAAACAAGTTGCAATACAATTGTTTTGAGATGGATAGCAAAATACAAATATTAGGATATGATGGCTTAAAATAGTAAAAATAAAAAATTTAAAAATACCCTTACCACCTCGATGAGTGAAGAACTCCTGGATACGTATTTCGGCAACTAAGTTGCCATCCTCAGCAGAATCTACAAAGGAAGATAATGTTAGACGTCGCACTCTGGGTACAAATCTCCCAGAGTGCTATGTCTAACATTATCTTCCTTCGTAGATTCTGCTGAGGATGGCAACTTAGTTGCCGAAATACGCATCCAGGAGTTCTGCACTCATCGCGGTGGTAAGGGTATTTTTACTATGGATAGCAAAAGAGTAAAAATGAGGATTTGGTTTGATTCGAGATAAACGTTGCACTTCTTTTAAACGCTGACAAGATAGATGCCCTAAATCATTAAACGGTGCGGCGCCAATTAGAATAAATACGGTATGTTAGTATAATTGAAAGTATATACCACTTCTCATTTGCCATAAATAAATTATTGACCATGTTTGAGGCTGTATACAGTATAATACACATTTTTAAATAGTATTCCTAGCTATATTAAAAGTACTCAGTAATATTTGTGGGAAACAAATTATTACCTAAACATGTTGTTCTAGGGGGAAATGATATAGAAACATTCTAGACAGATGTGAATCATTATAAACAGTTTCCAAGATGCTGGTTCCTAAGGTGGTCTTCTTACAATAGAGTGAAAAGAGTCACGATATAAAATACTTTCCAATACAAAGAAAATATAAACGTATATATTGTCTATTCCCAAAACTTCCCCTATGTCCAAAACTTGATTAATTTGAGTCGGCTATGCTGCAGTAGTTATTATAAAAGTATGCGACAAAAATATTTTCTCAAAAATGCCTGTAGTAACTGCAATAAATTAAACAAAAATCGAGGTCAACATCAAATTCACTACAGTAGAAATCATTTTTTTTCTTTCTAAAACGATATAAAAATGGCAAGTTTTGCAAATAGACAGTTCATGTAAAAATGTTCTTACTTCCAATGGTAAAGGAACACAACCACTTCTACTTTCACCACTCATACTATCACTGGATACAGATCCACTTGTTAACAATAGTCCACTATCATCACTTAATATAAAGGCTTCTGACCATGTCGATGTGGACGGAGGTGAGTCCATTGTAATTTCATTCGTTTACACCATTTTTTTAAATGAATAGGTGTAGCTTGTTTTATTTGATGTATTTATAAAAATGCCTAAAGTTTCGTATAAATAAACATCCAGTAATAGGCGTTGGAGTCTAATAACCACAAAGGGTTATGTAGAAAATTGAATCCATTTCAATCATTTGTGTCTATTGATTTACATTGTATCAGTATTTTGTATTCAACATTACTGCAACAAAATAAGGAACCATTATGATATATTATTGAGTAATTGCAAAATATTTATGTTACAACAAACTACTTTACAATCTAAATACCTTCCTAAACAAAAATCAACAAAAATATTCAAGTTGAATAAAACAGAAATATCTCGTCTACCAAATAAACAGGTTTGTTCGATTTGTCCAAAGCATTATGCAGCCAAACGAATGCACACATAAGTACAATAATTATTTTCTGATCGAAAAGATTTGTTAACAGTTCTTCAAAAAGTCTTTACGTCGCGGGCGGTTATGGCTGGAGAATGTGTCTGTATTTTCTTAAATGTAATAAATTACTAAGGTTACATTGAATACATTTGACTACAGGCATGCGTCCGTGGTTGCTCAAGACGTGAAGGCCTTTTGAACACCGGTAATTTTCGAACAAAAAATTATTATGGCTAGTGCATGCACTTGGTTGCATAACGCATAACGCTTTGACTAAATCGAACAAAGCTAATGTATTTTAGTAGGGAATATACAGCGACATCTATGTAACAGATCTTTATTTAATTATATCAGTATCAGGATCTCCTAAATATATACACTTTCAGTCTACGGCCTTGCACATCTTTAGTTCAATGCATTTTTTTGGTTTCAGCAGGAGCGCCATCTTACGATAGTTTTTTGTATATGTGATATATGGAAGGATGGAGCCACTACACTATTGTATGTCGTTTCACGAGAATTGTTGGCCAGATATGTACTTGTATAGAAAGTTTTGCCACTAGACGCTCACGTATTGCTATTCATCCTATTTTACGTAACTAATCAATTTTGAAATTTAAATTTATATTCAAATTTATGCGGTAACAATCCACAGCGCCATAAGCGACTGAATACCCAACCAGTTTCTAGTCTGGGCGGGAAAGGACTTATATCAGAGAATGTTGTTGACGGGTAGGGTCGGATGGACTGAAAGAGTATCATTCTGTCCATCTGTCTATCCGGCCCTGCTCAGAAACAATTTTCCTGATCTTAAAATAACATAAAACCGGAGTACAGTGGCTCCAGATTTCCATATAAAACCATTAAACGGAGTTTAAGCATAAATACGTGTATTCCTTGTGTATTACTGCACTAGGACTCTGTAACTTGAATATCCATTGATCGGTATAGAGTCAAAGCAATAGCATTATAGCGATATCATATCCCTAAGATACGTTACCACAGTTGATTGATACCAACTCAAGTTACAGAGTTCCCCGACGGTAAAGTGGTGCTCTCTATGAAATAAAAACAATGCCTTGAACTAGAAATTGGTAAAAATGCATTACAAACTATGGTCTCAGATTACAACACACATAAGCACTATACATAGATAATTTGCCACTATATAAAATGCAATGACACTTGTTTTAGTATAGAGAAGCTTTGTATTGAATTACTCATTTATTTTATCTTGTTCAATGGAGGTAGAAATATGTGTTATAAAAATGCCATTGGACCAATGCACTTTATTCGTTGCAAACTCTGAATTTCTTTATATTTTATACCTTTGCAACATTATTCCAATTATTTAGTTTTTGAACACCAGGCTATAATGTAGGCATCTTTAACCTACCGATAAATTAGAGTACTTTTCTTGCTTAGTAATAAAGAACTTCCGTATCCGCATTTGCAGGCTCATTCAATTCTAGGGTTATCTTTTATGTGGGTATAGAAATAGTATTTTCAAAATTGACTTTTTAATGTATGAAGTGTATTTAATTTTAAACGTATAGTGGAATTAAGCGTCTAATATGTTGGTGTTATTTGAAACAGCAGCCGGCTATGCCCTTTTCAAGGTGAGTTTTACTTAACCCTGTGACTTGTAAGATGCTAACCCTATTTTTCCCATGCTTTTAGTTACTTGACGACAATAAACTTAATCAAGTCGATAATTTGTACCAAGAATTTGAATCTCCAGAAGCTGCTTCAAAAGTGTAAGTTATAGTTGTTTAATTAAAAGAAATGTGTATGTATAATTATATTTTGTTTAGTGTAAAATTGAAACATTTTGAGAAATTTACTGATACAACAGAAGCGCTAGCAGCAACTACTGCAGCAATTGAAGGAAAATTGTCGAAAAGCTTAAAAAAGGTATTGAAAAAATTTGTAAGTAAAGATGTACAAGACAAATTATTAGTGGGAGACTCAAAATTAGGGTCTGTTATAAAAGAGAAATTCAATGTACAATGTTTATCGAATACAGCGGTACAAGAGTTAATGCGATGTATAAGGTGTCAATTGGACAGCTTAATAGCAGGGTTACCTAAAAAGGAAAATGTAGCCATGGTATTAGGTTTAGCACATTCACTCTCACGATATAAACTAAAATTTTCTCCGGATAAAGTTGATACAATGATTGTTCAGGCAGTATGTTTGCTGGATGATTTGGATAAAGAATTAAACAATTATAGCATGAGGTGTCGGGAATGGTATGGTTGGCATTTTCCTGAATTAGCAAAAATTATAACTGATAATGTAATATTTGCAAAGACTGTAAAACTTATTGGTACTAGAGATAATACTGTTGCAACAGACCTTTCCGATATCTTACCAGAAGATATTGAACAGAAAGTGAAAGAAGCAGCAGAAATGTCTATGGGTACTGAAATTTCTGAAGATGATACTTTAAACATTCAACAATTATGTGACCAAATTATAGAAATTTCTAGTTACCGCAATCAGCTTTATGATTATTTACGAGCACGAATGATGGCTATGGCTCCAAATTTAACTGTGCTTGTAGGAGAACTTGTTGGAGCTAGATTGATATCACATGCAGGTTCATTAATAAATCTTGCAAAGCATCCAGCTTCAACAGTACAAATATTAGGTGCTGAGAAAGCCCTGTTTCGCGCATTGAAAACAAAAAAAGACACCCCGAAATATGGTTTAATATATCATGCGCAACTAATTGGTCAGAGCAGTCTGAGAAATAAAGGCAAAATGTCTAGAATGTTAGCTGCAAAAGCTGCTTTGGCAACACGTGTGGATGCATTAGGAGAAGATGGGACTTTTGATTTAGGTACTGAGCATAGAGCTAAATTAGAAGCAAGATTGAGAATATTGGAAGAGGGAAACTTAAGAAGAATCAGTGGAACTGGCAAAGTTAAAGCAAAATTTGAGAAGTATCATGGCAAAAGGTAATAAATATTCCATAATTTTGTGAACTATTTTTTATATTCCAACTGACCCTGTGTTAGTAATTAATAATAATTATTTCTTATTATGTGCAAATGTAAAATTTATTCTACTAATCAATTTATTATAGTGATATAAAACAATATCCATTTGCTGCTGATTCAACTTTACCAGCTAAGGGAAAAAGAAAAAGGTCAGACTCTACACTAGAGGAAGTGAAGGTTGAGCAGCAAGTGATGGAGGAACTGCAGGTGAAGGAGGAACCTGTTGATGAAGTTGCTCAAATACCCAAACAGAAAAAGAAAAAGAAGAAACAAGAACATGTAAATGTAGAATTGGCAGACCTTCAGTTAGTGAAAGAAGAAATTGTCACAGAAGAAGGTAGTGAAACACCTAAGCAGAAAAAGAAAAAGAAGAAACAAGAACATACAGATCTTGAAGAATCATTTGACAATCAGTTAATGAAAGAAGACATTGTAAGTGAAGAAACAGTTGACACACCTAAACAGAAAAAGAAGAAGAAAAAGCAGGAACAAGCAGAAATAGAAAAATCAGTAGATCAATCACAGACTCAACAGAAAAAGAAAAAGAAGAAGAAAGAACCTGGAGAGGAAGCATGAATATTTCCTCTGATGTATATATCTAACAAGAAAATGAAAAGGTTTATATTTTGATTTTTACAATAAGCTTGCATTTTTTTTAAAATCATTGTTTTTATTGAATATAGGTTATATAGAAATAAACACATACTTAATTACAGTTTCAGTTTGATTATAAACATTGTCTATCCTATTGTTGCGTAGTTTGCTTTACAATACACTAAAAAAATAATTTCGTCATTAGTATTTCATATTTTGGGGGAAGTTGGAATTGTACCTATAAATTCTGACACTGGGTCATTTTCACCATCTCCTCTCATTGTACCCGTTATTTCGTCATTTTCTACCATTGGCATAAATAAATTGACAAATTCAGAGCTGTAAGGAGGTCCGATGTCCTCTAGTACCTTGGTATCAATATATTTAGTGATAAAAAATGGATAATATTTTTTAACTTACTTCAGTAACAAAGTATCTTATTAATGAAATGTCAGTATCCCCCTTTTGCCAGCATTGTTTTATATATTTCACTACTGGTACAACGCACCCTGAGCAAAGTAGATTAACCATGCGGTCTAAGACCATTTTTCGCATTTCTAGCTGAAAATACATTTAACGGGACTTTAGAACAATCTGCTTAATACTTGATTGTTAGGGTGGCGCAATTGCATGAAATTGGAATAGGGAAACTGACCTGGAGTTAACGAAGGATATTGCAACCTCCAAACAGTTGGGCCACCGATTATCTTAAGTTAAAAACAATATGGTAGGTAAATTATTTTCAGTGTTTTTACCTGCACAAGTATTTCTAATTCATCTTGTTTAGATTCAAATAATCTAATTAACAAATCTAAAATTTGAGTATGTAGCAATGGGTGCAGCGTAACAACTTCATCTAATAATGCTAGATGCAATGGTGTATGCTCAGTCGATAATTTGAAATAACTAGGTTCGGTTACTGTACATTCAACCCATCGCACAATACCTACTGACACTACTGGAAATCTAAAAGAAAATAAAGAGTGAAAACGGTCCTAATTAGTGACTTACATTCGTTACTTTAGGCATTGGTATAAATTTGATAGGTCAGCCATTAATTCTGAACTACCCTTATTAACATTACAAATTTTATGCACTGTTTCTATTGCTTGCATGGTAGGTTTAAGTTCCTCTTTGCTCCAAGTTTTCTTTTGATTTTTTTTCCCTTGAATTTCACAAACACTCGCTGCGTAAGCCAGCAGATATATGTACTTAGGTTTATGATCGGGATTGAGTTTTATACCCGGTTTAAATAATGCATCTACTAGTAATTCTAAAATGATAAACTAAATAATCTTAGATGTTTGCGTTATGCAGACTTTTTAGTTGTCTTTCATGAGTTGTAGTAGAGTAGATGTTTCACCATTTATCATACGCCTTTTATCAAAATTGTTTCACCGTTTTTCAAATGATTTTCCTTTTGCAATGAAACTCATTTGACAAGTGTAAATGTAATTTGAAACACAAATGACAAAGGCAACTGAAAAAAGTCTATTGTGTTTCTGCCCGAAGTATCACAGTATAGTTAACTTCTATTACTAGCACATTTGCATTGTTCGAGTTAATGTTACCTAAAAATTGGGGTGTTCGTATCAAATCCATGGGAGGTGGTTCTGGTAGATTGTAATTCTTGTATAATACAGTGATATCGGCGGGATTTAACGAATTTTTAGAAAGCATAGATGTTAATGCTTGGCAGGCAGAAGGATGCGCTGATGCGCCATTTAGTGCCATAGTAATGGGTGTTATATCGTGACCACTAAAAAATAAAACTATTATTTTTAGAAAAGATATGTGTCAATAAAAGGATATACTTTTTTTGGGCACATTTTGTTATTTCTTGAGATAGGCGCTTCATACTACTTCCACCTCTATGTTCTTTTGCAAGAACATGAATTATTACTTGACTATAAACATATGTGTGCTGCCCATGGCAAACCATTTTCTGTATAGAAATATAAGTGAAACAAGTGTTGTAGTTACGCAATAATACAAACTTACAGCACACTCTCTGGTAGTATTTTGCCAGTCCTCAGGGTTCGTGAGAAAACTTGTTATAGAGGTTTTTAAAACTCTAGAAAACACTTCCAACTGTTGTGCAGCAGTTGATATACTAGTAATTTCTCCTTGAAATCCAGCATCGGATATTAACTAAGATAATAAATTGTTCTTTTAATAGTGGAAGGTATTCCGAACCCTAATAACTATATATTGGAACATCCAATTAAATTAGAAGTAGTTTTTGTGGGCTAATGTAATGACATTTTGTGCAATGTTTTAAAGCATTTCCGAAAAATAAAAGTCTTACATATCCGTCATACATTTTTTTATATTCGCTTTGTAAATTATAATGACAACTAAATGTTGGAACAAGCGATATTTACCCTAATTGAAAACAAGTTAGTAAGCCATAACGTCACCTTTAGCCCTAACACTGCCTCAACCCTAGCAGGCATAGTATTAACCAGACCTTTGCAAAGCAAACTATCCTAAATTTCTTCCAGTTTGGCACGCAATTGAGAAACATTTCGCTGAGGATTATTTTTTAAATGGAACCAGAGTTTCTATGGGATTAAGATCCGGGCTGCTAGTTGGATGTAACAAAACATTGATATTATGATCCCCAAACCTTCTTTTTGTGTGGATTTTGCAGGATGGAATGATGCACCGCTGAAACGCAGCGTTTCCCTTTGGATATAATTTCCTAATGCTTGGTAATAACGAGGTCTGAAGAGTTTCTTGATATTTTAGAGCATTTACAGGAACTTCTATGAACTTTATAGTCTCCAATCCTATGGCCCACATACTCCCCCAAATCATAATGCCATTTGGAAAATTTACTGTTCTTTTATGGCAGTCCTTATGAAATGCTGCCTTCTTATCCCGGATTACACGTTTATGGTAGTTCCTACACAAACATCAAATTTTGATTCGCCACTAAAAAAGATTTTACTCCAGTCATATTCAGTCTGCGAGAGCTTAGACTTTGCCCAGGTATAGTGATTTTTCTTTTGAATTGCAGTTAGCAATGGTTTTTCTTTGGCCTATCAACAAAACAAAAAATACATTTATAGACGAGTAAAATATTGCATATTAAAGAAATATCAACAGTACCTTATAAAAATGCAGACCACACTTGTGGATATACTTTCGACAGCATTCTCGAGAAATCTTCACCTCCGTTTCTTTATTCAATCGTGCGGTAATCTCTCGTAGCGCATCTCTCCTTCTTGGCTTGCATATTTTCGTCAAATGTCTTAATTTTTTTTGAGAAACTAGCCTGAGGGATCCTGAACTTTTGCCACAAACTTCTGTATTTGCAGTTTCCCCATACTTTTTTATTATATAAAAAATTGTTGTCTTCACAATAGCGAATTTACTCGCAATATCACTTGCTGTCTTGCCTTTATGATCTTGTTTAATAAATATTTGGCGTACTTTTTCAATTCTAGGCTTGACACGTCCTATTTTTGTAATTAAAATTATTAAACTTATACTGAAACTGTCCTAAGAATACCAGCTACTGATAATCTGTCAACAACAATAAGCTAACAAAGCATGACTTGTTTTTATTTCTTGGTCGTATAGAGCTTACACAGATAAAATGCAACAATACTTGTTCCAACATATAGTTGTCAGCATATGTGGATACCAAATTACCAAATAGGGAAAAAAAGGAAAAAGTAATTATGCCTTAATTTTTTTCAAACTAGCATCAGATAGGTTGTATGATAGCTTTCTTGAAATTAGAAAAGTCTTCAAACCGGCTTATTATCCGAAATATAACTGCTTCTTCCAACATATAATTGTTAGGGCTCATATTAGTACATACCTTAATTGTGAAATTTAGCATTAAACAGTCTGGATACTCTTCAGCCAGTCTATAAATCAAAGATCTCCATGTTGGGTGTTCTATTAGTTCTGTTAACCATGCTGGAGTTTCACCTTCTTCTGTGAATATAGTGTCAGCTTTTTTAGGGTCAAATGTTTTTAAAATCATTTCCTTAAGATGGTTTTCAACCATAGCTTGAACATCAGTTACCTTTACCCCTGGTATCAAGAATTTATGGATATATAAGACAAGTTTCATTTGAGTGGGAAAGCAACAGATAGAACAGAACTACATACTAATGCTTACCTCCAATTATTAACCATTCAGCTATTAAATTAGCCATTTGTGCAACAGCGGTGTAATTTTGTGATAGTTGTTCTATGACTTGCACAGGATTTCCTCCAGATTGAAAGTATCTGTAAGAGTTTTGTATTCTGCAATATATAACAATAATAACTTTATACACACCTTTTCAGTTGAGAAAATATACCAGGTTCCATAATATAATCGGGTGTAGAAAATTTTTCCGCACATTCTGCAAGTACTTGTTCTGGATTCTCTAAATTTTCTTCACCTCCTTCGGACTAGAATAAATGGCAAAATGAAGAGAAACTACATATTCTTGTAATATACACATACCTCTTCGTCTAACATATCGCCACCATCCCAATGCCTATCATCATATTCTTCATCCATTATAGCTTCTTTAACTCAAAGTTGAACTTGGCTGGCTAATATATTGATGTATAGTTCATGTGTCAGCGCCTCCAAATGTTAGGTTAACGTCTCCTGTTTTGGTTATGTAGCTACTCGAGAAATCTGTTATTTTAGCGTTTATTAAAAAATAAGATATTTCAAACCATATATACATATGTGAAATACGAACAAGTTGTAGGGTGAATTATTGAAAAGTTATTCAATTGGCATTAAAATTTAAAAATACAATGAGTACATTACCAATAACTGTGGAATTCAGGTATTTATTTTTATTATTATTTGAAATAAATAAAAACTTTCTTGATTTCTCCTTAGACTAAATAAATATGAGTAACATAACATACTTATTTCTATATACAGTGAGAGCGAGAATGATGATGCTCGCTCTTGTGACGACGTATTTATGCAACCAAATATACTACTATTGGTATGGCTATGTTAAAATGCTAATTATGAATTAAGTCGCATAACCGTGGGCGTACTATTTGATGTGAAGAGCATCTTCACAAAAAAGTTTTTAAAATAACGTATTAATTTTGGTTCAGTATGCCATATTCACACAGTACTATCAAAGCTGATGCACGGAGTGTTTTGAAAAGGGCTATTATTTCGCAAAAGAAAGTAAAATATAGCAAGAATAATTTGTATAATTGACATGGACACCGATGAAAAGAGCTGATTGAGCTGAAAGAATTTGAAAGTTCAGATCAATCATCATAACTTATGCTTTCACTATAGCTCGCTATTACAATAGCAATTTTCTGTTTTATTCACTTTGAGCATGCTTCGAACGTAGCTTATTGGCGAATTTATGAACGCAGCCGTAAATGAGGTTATATATAATATGATTTACAACGTCATTTTGATTTTGGATAACTGAAACAGCTGTTAAGCAAATATGGCGGCGGCATTTTATTGCAGTAGTGTTTGTTGTTATGCGGACTGAAAAATATCAAATTTTATTGGGCTACGTCACACGATTGAAGTGAATTCACTCCTAGGAATAAGAAAAACGAACTATTGATTGCGAAAAAATACTGGTCACGTGTGCGATCATCATTTTAGCTCGCACGTAATATATACCTCATGTATGTATGTATGTATAATGTGCTTTCGTTTCAGTGGCGGAGCAGAGCTTTTATTTAACAACCAAAAAGACCATAACATTGAATTACCACAGAAGGATAAATGTATAAAATGCTATTAAAATTGAAAAGAAAATACTATTGATATTTTTAATAATTTTTAGGGAAATTGGGTGACTTGCTATTTTGGCTGAGAGACAATCTATTGAGTGAAAGACCAGATTTGTTTATACAAAATAATTCTATGTAAGTTTATAAATTTTTTTATTATACTGCTTTGTTCAGATATATACCTACTTATATATGTTTTTTTTTGTAGTCGACCAGGTATTCTAGTATTAGTAAATGATTTTGATTGGGAATTATTGGTAAGTCTAGACTATTATTTGGAGATTATTGATGCAGTATCTTTCTTTTAGGACACTGTCGATTATGTTATCCAACCCAATGATAAAATAGTTTTCATTTCTACATTACATGGTGGTTAATTTTCCAGTTGTTGTAGCTTTTAGTTTTTTGGCTTTATCAATTTCCTTTGATGAAATATCCTCTACACGATACGCTGTTGTTTATTAAAATCAATGAAATATATGTTCAACAACCAAAATGCTGTTTAATGTTTAATATATTTATTGATATAAATTTATTATAATGAAATTCTTTAATGTACCTGCGTAATTATACAATTTTCACTTCAAGCTTGTGTACTGTTCATAGTTATAATAAGTATAAAGTATTTGGGGGCATGGACGCGGGATTTCTAATTAAATGATTAATCTAATAGAGGGCTCTGAGTGTAAAATTCAAGAAGTCTGCGTAGAGTGTTTTAAATGTATATTAATTCCTTTAGTTGTTAGTAGTTCTTTTGGTTTTTAGTTGGTGTGTATACTTATTGTTCTATTATTATTGTTGTGTATTTCGTCTGTCAAGATTGACGTGTTCGGAATTAAATATTATTTTGTACGGGGGGGAGTAATCCGAACAGCGTCTTTATAGTATTTCGTCTGGTAAGCAAAAATGTTAATTCCAATTGTAAATATAACCTTTAGGAATACGTTAATCGAAATTGTCAATGCGTGTTTTTTGCTTTCTCAACAGAATTATAGTTGGAAATAGAACATGTTTTGCTTAAAAATCTGCACGGCAGAATGCATACACTTTTTGACACATTTTGTGTATGACAGTATGCGATTGTATAGAAGAGTGAATAGAATTATGTATGGAATTATGCATCCTGTCAAGTTTCAAATATTTGAGATTTGGCGCATTAGTCTGTTTAGTTGCGTTTGCAGACCACCAGAGGGATAGGCACACCATTTTAACGTTAAGTGCCCCAGCTATCTTTACTACATTATCTCTGAGTGCAATAGAGATTTAACCAACTGTTAGGTGGTTGTATTATACGATTTTTACAAATTATTTATTCTATATAACTATATTCTGTTGAATGCTTGAGATTACGTAACGTGCAACCCGTTACTGTTGATAATTATTGTTAGGAAGCCTAAAATATAACAATGAGAAATTGTAGTGCAGAGCGGTGATAGTTGTAAGTTTTAATTGAATGTTTTGATAATTTTTCGTTTTGCGTGGCAATAAGCAAAGCGACAATTACTATAGATCGTTTCCACCTCTGTATGCAGTATGGGATATCATAGCAACGTTTATCTCTTACTACCCTTAGTTGCTGTCATTAGCGCTATCTTCACTTCCGATTGCTATGTTGCAACTTATTTACAT
>JARFOC010052532.1:0-19996 GCA_031763485.1 Osmoderma eremita | reverse complement strand
CATTTTGGTAGTAATATGGTAATAGGAACGTTCTTTTTGCGTTCCCATGTTATGTCGCGAGATACTTCAAAGTCATTTTAATAGTCTTAATTACGTTCCCAGATACCTATTGTGCTAGTTGGGTATAGTCTTCTGGGATTATTCTTGGTTTCCCAAAGATTGCCTGGCCTCTAGGGTCTAAGGCTTTGCATTAACATGTGACACACAACAACAATTGTGATGTGCAGTTCCTATTGCTCCTTCATTCAGTCTGCAGCCTGGGTCCTCTAGGTCCATCCCAATTGTCTGTAGGTGTCCTTTCAGTGCAATGTGTTCTGTTAGGAGAGCAATATTACTGTACGAATGTGATTCCTACTAAGATTTAGTAGTCCGTTAGCCTTCTTTACTGATGATGGCTCCTTAATAAAGTTTTGCTATGACTTTACCTGGTTATATTATTCCAGTATTCTTTGTGTTGTTCTTGGACCATCTGCATATCTGCCCTCCTACTGTGTTTGTAGACACTCGCAGAGCAATTCTGGGTCCATGTATGAAGACGATGATCTTTTCTTAGCTAGCTCATCGGCTTTCTCATTGCCTACGATTCCCGAATGTCCAGCCATTAGAGAAGGTTAATCATTCATTATTAAAAGTTCACAACGTACAACCTATATATACAGGTTGAGAAAAAAATTTGCCATCACATCTGCTAAGGTACATTGACAAGTTCTAACCCGCGAAACACGTGTTTGAGCATGATATATCTGATGGCAAAACCAACTTTGCAAAATATTCATAATGTTTTTACATTTTAGCTTGTACACAATTTACATTATTACAACTTCTTTTGACCATTATGTTGATGATTATTACTTAAAATCTCAATAATCAATATGATGGATATGATGAATATGAACAATAACACACAGACTCATCCAATGTCAAAAACGTTGTCAAGCAAAAGTTTTAACCTCGGGGTATATATTTAATTAGTAAAAGATTGAGCAATACTAATTGCCCAAAGTGCTCAATTGTCCAAACACCGTATATGTCTCAAATATTAAAAATCACTCGGCATGAATGTAGTAGATTTGCACCGACATAAAATAAGGTAGTTCGCTGCTTATAATTTTCGGATTTACTTGAGCAGCCTAATATTCTAACATAATAGCATTTAATATTTTATGTTACATTCGTTAGATGTGATAGCGCCGATGTAGTACAACCATGCGAACGTTCTGAACAATACAGTGTTGTACACGGATCGGTTATAATATTAAAGTTATTCATTATAGATGTCGAGCAATAACTCTTCCTTAATTAAGTTTTTACGGATCCTTGGTCGATACGTAATTGCTTGAGATCCAAATCTCTAATGGTTTTAATTAATTCCGAAATTAATTTATAAAATACGTCCAACAATAAATATCAGAAAGTTAACTACTAAAAGCTCAGTGCCGTACATTCGTTCTAGATGTAATTTATGTGACCCTACAAATAAGCTGCAAGATAAATATTCGGATATTAATATTAATGTTACCATTATGAAATAATGATAATGTATTACACGGGTAGGTTTCGTTAGAATTAGATTATTGTACAAGCATATTTATTACATCATATTATTATTTCCTAACATGAATGCATATGTTTAATAATGAGAAAATACTACGTGATGATATTTCACGGTTCTTCATTGGAATTACTTTTCGAAAATGCTGATTGCTTCATTAGTTTAAAGTTAATTAGGATTTTAATCAAATCAAGGGGTTTTTGAAGTGATGAAATGAAAAACGTGTTTTCGTACTCAGTTCTAATCAGCTCTTTAGCGGTAAGATATCTCTCAAACGTCTCTGCAATTATAAAAATGTATAGAGGCTGAGTCTGATATAAACAGTGCCAAATTGGCGGATAATAACCCCACTTTTAGAAAGTATACAACTTTGCTAATGAAAATTTTGACGCCCAAAGCTTAGTTAGTCCGGTCATCATAGAAGGAGATGCATACTTATTATTTGAGTTGTACTAAGTCGTCGTTCGCTGACAACTTAAAGTTGTACTCTGCGATAGATACCTCGCAGGGTTACCTACAATGTTAACATGATATTTTACACTTATGGTGTTGCAACAATAAATTAAATTTATTAAATAAATGCAATGTCGTTACGTTTGTTCGTAAAACGAAGTCTATAATTCATCCTTACTACTTGACTCATACTCCTTCGCCCAGAGGCAATACTATGAGGGGCCTGAAAGTTGTATTTATAACGAACATATACTAAGTGTTCGTACATTAGCACTAAAAATGTTAGGTTTTTTTATACGCGGGATGTCCGGTTAGTAAGGTACATTTGTGAATTACAGACAGACTACTTTATTTATAGAAATCAAACATACACTAAGTAAAACGTGAACCGTTCTCCTGCTACTACTGCTACTTTTCAACATAATCGCCGCCAATGTTAAGGCACTTATCCTATGCTTTTGTAAACACTCTTCGTAAAATATGGGACCCAATTTTATAAATCGCTACCGTACTTCCTCCTGAAGTTCGTCGTCGCTTTCAAACCTTTTGCCCAACAAATCAGCTTTCAACGGTCCAAACAAATAAAAATCAGAAGGAGCCAGGTCTAGATTCTTATCCGTTTTCATTGTTGATGGCTTCTTTCGCACACCTTCATCATCGTTCAGAGCTGTGCGTCCACTTTTGAAATGTTTACACCAAACGCTAACTTGTTTTCGCCTCATAACGCACTCTCAGTAAGTCTTCAGTATTCTTTTTATGAATTTCGGTGAGTGTTTTATTAGTTGCATGCAAAATGCGAATGACCACTCGCACATCAAACTCGGAGTATGTTAGGATCCGAAGTGATATTGTGCGGCTGTTACTGCACACCTTGTACTGAACCTAAGGTAATTACAATAGCCACCTATGCAGTACATATGCACATCTGAAATGCCTGCAAGTTGCAACTTGATCGGAGCGACGTACGCGGTTTGTTGCCATCAACAACCATCGTACACGTGCCCCGGCAATTCTTCTCAGTAGCGTCTGTTTTATTTTCCTTCGCTCTTGTTGGTTCTAGCCCAGAGTAGTTCCTTAGTTTGGGCACCTATTTACTGCTGTTTAATATTGATGCTTTAGATCTTTACGTAGGCAGTCTGAATTATTATTTTTTATTTAATTTATCTAACAACCGTCTAGACGCTCCTGAAATATTAGCGCAAGTAAATTTTCTTGTTGCTCGCCTTTCCTCTAGACAGAGATTGTCCCGCGCGTAGAACGCAATTAGCTATTAAGTCCCTCTTATAAAGAGATTGTAACGCATACAACTTAATATCTGATGAATGTATTGATAACCATGTTTGTTCTTTGCCTTAATTGCTTGAAACATCTTTTACGCCCCAGGATTATTTCTAATAGTAAGCTGCTCTTGTGTTTTTCTAATTATTTCCTTTTCTCATTTTTCTTGCAATATTTAAGTTCTAGCTATTTTTATTTTTTTTGTAAGAAATGTCTATTGTGATACCTCGGCAAACTTTAAATTCCATACAAAAAATTGTGACTGGACAACTGAGTTTATTGTATGTGAAAATGCTGGTACAATGTTTTGTACATTTTTAGAAAATGTTGTGTGGTTTTACGATATGTATTGTCCTATTATTACGTCTCCTAGTAACAGTAGCTATAGTACGTAAAGGAAAGGTGGGTAACTAATGAAATTAAATTTCTGGAAGACGCTTTAAAGGATTTGTTTCATCTGGTGAAACACTCTAATTTCCCAGAATTGTTTGAACTCTATAACATCATTTAGATGTTCCTGAGATTTCTATAACAAATTTAGTTACAAAAAATCTATTGAAATGGAAACGCGGAATTGCTATACTAATAAATGCAATTTGGGATCTCGAAATAGCTCAAGGGTTTGGAAATTTGTGAATGATCGTTTATCCAGAAGCAAGAATTAGAATACTGATAGTATGCCAAGCATTTAGTAAGCATTTTTCAAGTGCTTGCCATGTCAGTATTAATGCTATGTTCAATCCAGTTTTATCCAAATTGCCAGCGTGTACGCATGTTGCATTGCCTGCGATGCATTTTTGACCGATTTCTAAGGCTGAAATTAATGCCGTTATAAATAAATTGAAAACTAAGAATTCTTTTGGGATCGATGGAATTAATATCAAAACTATAAAATATATTAAACATGAAATTATACAGCCAATCGCAGAAATTCTAAATGTATCCGTGCTTGAGGAGGTTTACTCTTCTTGCCTTAAAATTGCTAATTTAATTCTGTTTTCAAAAAGAGTGATCCTACCTGTATATTAAATTATAGGCCTATATCTATATTGAGTACTTTTTCTAAAATCTATGAATCTGTTATTTTTCAAGAATCACTCTTGAACAAATACAGAATTTTATCTCCTACACGATATGGTGTCCAATTAAATATATCGACTAAAATGGCCAGTATTTATTTTAAACAATACGTATATGTTAACCTTGACAAAGGGCGATTTGTTGCGGGTGTCTCTTTCGATTTGTGCAGACCAATTGATAGTATTAACCCTAACTTTGTACAGAAAAAAATTGTATCGCCTTGGAATATGTAAACCTCTAGGAGGCTGGATAACATCTTTTGTATCAGACGGCAAAATGAATGTGGTATTATGGCAGACCAGATCGGAGTTACAATCAGTTCGTCTCGGTGTACCTTAATGCTCGGTTCTTGGTCCCTTGCTGTTTTTACTCTAGGCAAATGATTTGCCGCAGTTTATCTCGAACGATCAAGTTGTATTATTTGCTGATGATACCGCGGTTGCAGTGTTATCAAATTCCAGCGATAATCTAGAGGGCGAAATTTGTCGCAATGTTTGTGAATTTGAAAGCTGGTGCAATACAAATAGGCTGATTCTGAACAATGACAAAACTACATGTATTCATTTTAATCAGAGAAGACATGCCGACTTTTCGTTACCGTTGTCAGAGTCGGTGAAGTTTCTTGGTGTCATAGTTGACAATAAACTAAATTTTGTCGAACATACATCACCTGTGTGTAAAAAACTTATCAAGCTTATTTTGCTCTTCTCCAGCTAAAATCAGTTTTAGATAGTGATTGCTACTTTGTGTTTATTACTCGTTTGTATACTCTTCCATCTGCTACAATATCTTGGTATGGGGACGAGGCATAGGTAACAAGCGTGCATTTATTACACAGAGAAGAATCGTGTGCTTGATGTTCGGATTGTTACCTCGCGATAGTTGTAGACAATTATTTCCTGTTTACATCCTGTTCACATTACCGAGTATATACATCTACAAGGCAGTGCTACATGTAAAAAAATAGTCACTTATATCTTGGGGACGAGAGGAACTATTAGGCTAGACAATGTGATCTTTATATATCACCCGAACACCTTACATCTCTATTCGAGAAATCACTAATGTATAGCTTTTCCAGATTGTATAATAGAATTGCCTTTGCATATAAGAAAGATGAATAATCGAAGGGATTTTAAGCGGTGTTATAAGAATTTTTTAATTAATAAGTGCTGCTATTCTTACGAGGAATTTTTATCATTGTGATGTATTTCTTGTTTTTTATTTCAGAAATTCTGGCAAATTAAATTATATAGCGAATAGAACTTCGTCACAAGTGAGTATGTCTAGAGAAAAAGAATTAATTGCTGGAGGTTGCGCAGGTAAAACATAGCCATTATCTTGCAACACATTCGACAACATATGAGCAAAGCCGTGTACAATATCAGCAGGGTTATTAAGAAGTTCGTTATTGTACGTAACACTTCCAGGGATACGAGAAAATCCGCGCTTACAAAAACTATACCGCCAAAAGGGTTTGAGATCAACTGTAATGCTGTTTTGAACTTTATTTTTGTAAGGTTGAAAAGCTAGCCGTATTTCAGCCATAATTAATGATCTTAACCTGGAGAATTCATTATGCTAACTATATAATTTAGTTTTCTCCATCTTCGAAAGTAGAACTTTTAGGTAGGTAATAATAATATCCTTGCAAAAAATGATAGAAAACATGATGCAAAGGTGCAAATTGTTGTATAGATCCGTGCAGCATATAATAGGTAAACGGCAGATACTGAATCATCAACATCAGCACAAGCATAAACGGAGATCCAGCCTGTTGCAATAATATTATTATACAGACCAGAAAATGTGGCTGTGGTGAACCGATACCTAAGATTGTCTTTAGAGGTAAAATGTTGGGTTTTGTTATTAAAACAAAATGAAATGGTTATATCTAACTCCGGATGAAAATCATCTTCGGGTACTAAAGGATTTAAATCACTAGAAATTATAACCTTACAATCAATATTAGTGAAAACAAGATGCAATAACATCCCGTGAGTGTTATTGATAGTGTTGTATTGAGGCAAGTTGAACGTGCTAATGTTCAACATGAGTTTGACATGATGCAAAATTTGCGATCAGAGACATGTATATAATATATTAAATAATAAAAATATATTTATAACTTTTTCTTCTATAACAACAAGGTAAATATATGTCTGGTCATCACTGTATATTGCAAAAGGGTGGAATGATTAACGTTTTGTTTGGATTACATCTAATGCGAAATTTCTTGCAAACAACCCTCTCCATAATCTGATACCATTAATCCAATCAAAAGGGGCTAACCTAGGAAACGCCTTATTATTAGCAAGAAATTAATAGACCCGGCCAGATGGCAGAGTAATTAATTATTTTGATAAGTTGCGTAAGACTAAGTAATTTGTAATTTCCGGTTTTATTATAATGATCAACGTTTGACTCGCTAAGTTGTGTCTTACGAAAGCGAATAAATTTGAATCTAATGGCGTAAAAAAATCGATTTTGTACGTTTAAATTAACACACGTACAAAACACGCTTATCGTTCCCTAAAATATTTTTTTAATCAAAGCCGAACCGCTTAGAGTAATTCGTGCTTTTGCCTGTAATATTGTTCTTTTGTCATAAATAATTAGGCATGTTTAGGAAATAAATTGTGGCTGGATGTATGTAGTGTCATAAACAATTTTACATTTAATATGGATAATAATATCAGTAAAGTTGCAGTATGAACAGAACATGTATTTCAAGTACAAACACCAACAACTCGTACCATATTTATTATAATTAAGGCTTTACAGGTCTTCACTTTTAATCAAATGAAGGCACAATGTTTACATATTTGTGAATTTTATTCCACCTGTTTTTATTTAATTTTATCTAAAATTTCAAAAACGCACTTCAACACGCTCCTGGGTCAAGGGGAACGATCACAGCTGCGATTAGCATATCAAATTATGGTCATAATGAATGATGTGGATATTCTGAATTGCCGTGACTCGATGATCCCCGGATTATGCCTCAATATTAGAGTGGTGGTGTAATGACCGGGGTAGGCAGTGGATGGCAAACCGACCTGTATTTCATAAAAAGTGGACCTTCCGGTTCTGAGATGTCTGGAAGAGATGCTAGGAAAAACACCCTTGGGATGCTTTAGGAAGGTGTGTTGCTGCACGAAATTCAATCATAAGAAATTTGAACGTGCCGATTTCACCCCAAGTATATTTGTAAATAAAATAAATTATCCGTGCGAATTGGGGGTAGCAAGGCCATCTAGCGGTGGATAGATTAGATGCGACGCGACGGTCGATAGCAATGATGCGATGACCGCATAGAAATCGATAAATCAGATAAAATCTAGGGTGAGGGATTGTGGGCAGGTTGATAGTCAAAATTCGATCTTTTTAAGCCTTCAAGTGTTCGAAGTCAGATTTTTATGGAACATTAGTTTTGGAAGTTAATTTCGTGGAAATATTTATGGGAAAACCATCCTGTAATACAGGGATATAAATCCGTTAACAAATTTACGTTCGATTGGGGAACGTTCACGATATATTCGTGGATTAAATGACACGTGAAGCAAATAAGCGAAAAGCCCTCACCACCAAGGTAATAATTGCTAATTCTTCCTAATTCTCTTTATTTTATTTTGTTGATGACACGTGGTAACACCAAAATGTATTTTTTGGGCTCTTTTTTCTTTTCTCTATCTTGGGTTATCTTATTATCTGTATATAAATTTTTACAATATTGGTGCATACCGACCACCCTCGGGACTTTCAGAAGGAGTTCCACACCAGCCAGCTAGTGGGACGCGGTCTGCTGGAGCTAGACTGGCCGATACCTTCTGTCGGAGGCCGATTAGCCCAGATCGGAAATACGGAGTCTCCGAACAGGTCGGAATTAACCTTTTTCTTTGTATCAATTGGCACTCATCGGAAGTTTCTTGAACATTTATATATCTATATATATATATATATATATATATATCTTTTTTGTGTTAGTAACTATTTAATTTTAACTTTGATAACTTTGGTAATTTAACGGATTTCAGCCACTCTGTATGCTAATGTAAAGTTCACCCATCTATTTATTCTATGGTTTTAAGGAGCTTCACTCCGGCAAAACCAATGTTATCGTTAACTTAGATTAATATCGCAACCTTTTACTTGATTCGTTTATATAATCAATTCAATACATTTTTCTTATACACCAAAGTTGTCTTACGTAATTGAACTGGCAAGAAATATCTAACTCAGACGATATTCACTAGCGTTCCTCCGTACGTTGGATCTCGGGGAAAGAGCGTTTTCTAACGGAGGTGGCGCCAACCCTTTTAACCCCGCCGTCTTCACTGAGCTGGTAGGAGCGACCCCGAGTAGGGTGGATATCATTGGGGGGTTTTATTGCACTTTTCGGTTTGTGGCGTCATTGGTTCTAACACCTGTGGTGGTCGTTAGAAATTGCTGTCACAGGGGAATGAGATATGATTCCTCAGGCATTGTTCAACACCCATCCATTCCATGACATCAAGATTATCTAATTTTTTTTAAATTATTACAATAAAGCTTCTGTAAAGCTAAATACTTTTAGTTATTAATAAAGAATGTTGTACTCTCTCAAGCAGATCGCATTAAAACTTGTTCAAACAACACGATGATAACAATCAACCATTACTGTAGTTAACATGAGAAGGAAAAGAAAAGAAAGCATCCGTTGAAAATACGTTATTTCTGGTAAAAGAAAATATAAAAGGAACCATGTTCGAGTACACTTGAATAACCACGATTAAAATAAACAAATGTCATCTAATACGGAAGATATTAATCTAAACAAATATATTCAGAATTCAGGCACTAGGGTTGAATCGAATTTTAACTGGAATTAGCAGTAGCAAGTGAAAAATGTATAACGAAGAGCAATTTACATTATCTGAAAGCAGTATTATTAATTTCGATAGGAAATTGGAAGATGTTCCTTGATTATTTCTCTTTTCTTTCTATTTCCAGGTCCGCAGCAATTTAAAATGATTGCTACCGTATCGTTAAATATTTACTGGCTCAACTTACTTGATCCTGACAATCAGGCGTTGGCGTTCGCACATAGAAAAACGCTTAAATCGAACTCTACTGATGTTTCACATTGTTTTCCTTAATCCCCTTTTCATTGTTGAGTTGATCATTTTGAATTTAAATGGGCTGCTAATATATATTTACAACTTTGGCAACTAGATGCAGGAGTGAGAATCATTGGCTTTTCTTTATTAGTAAGACCATGTTTATTGATGAATACTACATTCATACCCTAGAATTATTTCTCTCCATATTTTAAAATAACTTTTTTTGTGTATGACTTTAACGTTAATAAAAAAAATTAATTACGTTAGCGGATTTTATTTTATATTAATACCTACACACATTCTGACTTGTTAAAATAAAAAGTAAAAGGCTGACCATTTTCTATCTCCGTATATGGGTAACTTTGTTTAATATTAAAGAATGGGTTAAATGAACTAAGTTGCTCACAAAGAGTAATAGTTGATGTTGGTGTCACGTTTGTTATCCAGTGCAAGGTTTGTAACATATTCAAGAAAAATTGAAAACTTCTAAAAACTTCAACGTCAAATATGTTCACAACCCCTTAAGATAAAATAAATGTGTAAACTGTTTCTAGTACAGTGTTTTATGTAGAATCTAATTATGTGATTAAAAAAAAAAACATGATACTCTTTATTTTGGAGATATAATACAAACTTGTATTTTTTAAATGGAAGTTATGATTGGCTACGATCTCAATTAAATTCTTGTTTTTTATGATTGTTATTGATATAACATTTGGTACCTATAGGTATATCTTTTAGATTTTGCTTTGTAGTGAAATAAATTAATTCATAAGTAGGCTTTGACTAACAACCATGGCAAACAAACACATGTAGTTGTCAAAAATTAAAGGCTGAGTAATTTATATGTGTATCAACTAAGTTCTTTTGGTAGTTTTATTTAACAAATTCAGATAATGTATACAAAAGAAGAATGATATGTTTTTTTGTTATTATGCTAGCAATCGAAATAGCATTGAAGTTAGTGAAATGTATCACCAACGCTACATGGAAAGGAGGCAGCCTGATAAGAGGTTATTTTCAAAGCTGGAAAATAATTTAATTAAATACGGAGCCTTTAGTAAACCATGTACTGCAGCAAATAAATTTAAACGGGAAGACAAGGAAAGGGTTTTATCGTATGTAAATTATAAACCAAAAACATCCAGACGCGAGATTTCAAATTAATTCGCAGTTTCGATAGAGAAAGCTCACCTAATTCTTAAACAAAATAAACACAAGCCATTTAAATGCAGCGTTGGTCAGATGTTGTACGCTCAAGACCATGAAAGAAGATTATTACTTACTAGATGGTTCTTGAGAGAAACACATAATAATCCGCAGTTTTCTAGTACAATGTTATTTACGGATGAAAGGAAATTTACAAATAATGACATATTTAATGGAAACAACGATATTTACTGGTCTCAAAATAATCTTCCCCTTGCTACTGAAAGTAGAGATCAACATGTGTTCTCCCTAAATGTGGGCTGTTGCATTTTTGGTATATAAAATATTGGGGCCACATTTTTATGAAAACAATGGTGGACGACATTTACACTTTTTACGTAATACATTGGAGGACATGTTACATGAAATACCACCAAATTTGATGCAAAATAAAATACTTCCAGCACACTGGTGCACCTGCTCATAATTTCCGAGCTGTGTGTGATTACCTTTCGGAGCGTTTTCCTAACTGGATTGGCAAGATCTCCAGACATTACACGTCTAGACTTTTTCTTAGGGGTGGCGTGAAAAATTGAGTATATATGAATAAACCTAACAACATCGAGGATTTAAAGATTATTGTGGCGGCAATAAGAGGTATCACACCTCACAGTTTCTACAGAGGTCAAATTGAAATTGTGAGGAGGTGCGAATTGTGTATACGTACTAATGGAGGACGTTTTGAACACTTACTTAATTAAGTTACAATGAAGTTGTTTGCTTTTGTTTACTCCCTTATTTTTTTGCTGAGCTAAAATTTTCTTTTATTATTTTTTTGCTTAGTAAAATATTTTCAATGTCTAGTTGATTATTTTCCTAATTACTACAAACAATAATTTCTTATTTCACTGCAAATCAAAATTTAAAAGAGGTAGCTATACCAAATGTTATATCAATGAAATCAGAAAAAAATAAGCATTTAAATGACATAACGGCCAACTATTGCTTCCACTTAAAAAAATATAAGTTTGTATTATATCTCCAAAATAAAGAGTGCCATGGATTTTTAAATGGCACTGTTAGATTCTACATAAAATAAAACTGTACTAGAAACAGTTTTCACCTTTATTTTATCTTAAAGGTTTGTGAAAATATTTGACGTTGAAGTATTTAGAAGTTTTCAATTATTCTTGAATATCTCACAAACCTTGGGCTGGATAACAGATGTAACACTAGCATCAATTATAACTCTATTTTCTGAACAACTTTGTCCATTTTACCGGTGTTGTATCTTTAATATTAAGAAAGTTACCCATGCACGGAGTTAGAAAATGGGCAGCCTGTATATAACACCTTGCTTTTTGAAGCATGTTACTTTATGGGTTTTTCGTAGGACGCGCTTAGAAATTCAGACCACATAATACAAATATGGAAATGACTAAACGAAATAAATTTAAATAAGCGACATCGTGTATATCCTTAAGTAGATATAATAATTCTTACTTACAATAGAGTATTATTTATGAAGGCATTGCATAATATATTGGTAAAATACAAATGCGTAATACATTCACTTGTCATGCATTGGTTTCAATCAGTTGGACGAATTGGTAACACATAATCGCTACTTCTGTTTAATATTAATATAGCAGAAGCAATGTGTTATAAATAAATCTGGTTATCATAATCGCCAAAATTAGTAACGTTTCTATTAGTGTACAAAAACAGTTTGTCGATTGACGTTTCAATTTATTCATAAAAAGTCTCATCTCCTTAAAGTACACTCTTAAAAACTTGTTTAGAATACATGTACCCTACATAATAATGCAGTGATTTGCTAGATAATGAGAGACTTTGAGACGATAGAATTTAATGAATCGGCAGAAAGAAAATTACTTCTGGGAAGAACAATTATGTATAAATATATTCAGTACGGTAGTGTACCAGTCGATATAAATGAATGAGCATTTGTCGCAATGTAAATAAAATAATTTGTTTAAATGACTTTCTATTGCGCAATAACACCTTCTAGCAAGAATAATCTTATATTGTGATATCTTTCTGCTTCTGTGCTTCTATAATTATTTTTCATCTTATGATTATAATATATCATCAGTCCAATGCTTATGGTATGTATGACAACACACCATAATTTTAGTATTTACTTGATTGAAAATTTCTTGTTAGTCCTCTCTTTCTAAAATCACGTGTACTTATACTATTATACATACACCCCTCAAAATAATTAACAGATATTCCACATCATCTAGTACCTCCGTATCTACGGTTTAACTTGTCCGATAGCGCGCGGTCCAAAGTTAAACATGTTGAAACGTGCTTAAGCTGTCATGCCCCTATGTATTCGCATGCCTTATAATAAAAGCTATCCGTAAAAATTCAACGAATATCGACCTCATTGCTTCAGTCACTTGATCAAGATACCATTAATCCTTTAAAGCCTTATTTGCTCGACAAGTTTTCGAAATGCTTTACGCGATGGCCGAGGATTCCTCCGATATTGGGCTCGTGGAATGTTGCAACTCATTCACAATTACTATATTTATCACAGGAGCAATGGACGAATAGAAAGCTGAACCGATAGTGGCATGTTCGAAGAATTGCTGGATTGATATCGGTATTATTTCTGAAGATGCCCCAAATATTGATCCACAGCTCACAATGATATAGCAGAGGAAATAGATGGAGAAGGATTTAACGATATGCCCGTGGAAGGACAGAAAAGGGAGACCATTAGGAGAGTCAACAGGAACCGCCATCGTGGACGCTTAAAAAATTTTCGGCAATATTTCGACATTAAAAAACAGATAACAGATTATGGTCCAATAATGTAACGCAGCATAAAAATCACTCGCACCATAACAGACGCCTTGAAACCGTTGCAAAGTTTTTGCTGAAATGAAAAGACAAAAACGACTTACAATTACAATATTCTTTCAAAACGTCTACAGTAGTGGCTATCAACCCCTTCAAAGCACTCCTTCCTTACCCATCTGTAACTTAAATACCGTTACAAATTTTGGAGACAGGCCTAGAATTCATTTTCAGGAATATGCAGTTAAGCAGCTGTCTCACATTCTGTTGTATATCAATTATAGCCAAAAATAGCAAGAAGCCAAGTCAGGTTAATAAGCAAGATGGTCTAATTGAGAAATTGTTTAACAAAAAATCACAAGATCTAGGTCAGGTCAATAGGTAAATTGGTTTAATTTAGAAGTTGTTTTTTTTTCCCAAAACGTCTATAACAATGCCTCGCTGTCTCATCATTATGAATGATTAACTTGACAGACTAACAACTAGTTAGATCAGCTTGAGATTTAATATAAAATAGTGTCAGTTAATATAGAAGGTATCCACAAACATTTCTATAAACTAGTGTCAATGGTTTTAAATAAGAAACTGAATACACACATGTATTTTGACATCTTGGCGCACCTGCAAGCCATTGTCACCCTACCGTACACAAACACTCTTCACCACGCTCCTGGGTCAGTATCCAAAAGTTTACCGCCATAATTACGAGGGTGTCCGGTTACTAAGGTACATTTGTGAATTACAGATAGACCAGTTTATTATTTGAAATTAAACATACACAAAGTAAAAGCGTGAACTGTTCAACTTTTCAACATAATCGCCGACAAAGTTAAGGCACTTATCACAGCGAAGTACAAGTTGTACACCCCCTTCGTAAAAGGTGCGATCCAAATTTGTAAAATACTGCCGTAACTGAACTTCATCGTCGTCTTCAAACCTTTTACCCGACAAATCAGCTTTCAACGGCCCAAACAAATGAAAATCAGAAGGAGCCAAGTTTGGATTCTCATCCGTTCTCGTTGTTGATGGTTTCTTTCGCACACCTTCGTGATCATCGTTCAGGGCTGTGCGTCCACTTTTGAACTGTTTACACCAAGCACTAACTTGTTTTCGGCTCATAACGCCTTCTCCGTAAGTCTTCAGTATTTTCTCATGATTTTCGGTATGTGTCTCATTACTTGCATGCAAAAAATAAATGACCGGCCGCACTTCAAACTTGGAGTACGTTTTGATCGGAACTGACATTGTGCGGCTGTGACAGCATACATTGTACTGAACCTAAGGCAATGACAATACGAACCCGCCTATAACCCACCTATGCAGTACATATGCACGTCTAAAATGCGTGCAAGTTTCAACCTGATCGGAACGAAGCACAGTGGTCCAGGGCGATTGTTATTATTTATCAACAAGTAGCTACAAGTTCATATTTAGTATACATAACCCCGGTAGTCTATATAAGCCTCCCTATAAGTTTCAGCTGTTACTTTTTGCTACTTCCTGAGAAAATACAAATTAAATAATTGAATTTCATACTTTGTAAATCAATTTTAAACTAAGATTAAGTGTAAAAGATGCAGTAAATAATACAATTAAAGTTTAAATAATAAAATAGTTATTACACGCAATATAAGTTGCAGAAAAATATTTGTTTTAATTTTTTGAATTAATGCCTTATATTTTCGCTCATGATTACCGCCTCATTTTCGCCTCAATGCTTTTTCCTTTTATATGGATGAAATCCTTTATAGTTGATTACAGTTTCCTGAAAAAATCATTTCAAAATTCCTATTCCACAAGAATTTACAGTTTTTGATCGCAAACATGCTATTCTGGATCCCTGTGCGACGTAGGCGGTAGGTTGGGCAAACGTACCTGAGTAACCGAACTTCCCATCGTAGTAGTGTAGATTGGCAATTTTGAGGGTCATCTGGAATGGAAACATACCCCGATTTGTCAGAGAGAGGCTTAGAGGACCATAAGCCAATTGTAAAGAGGAAGGACACAACAAACTATTGCTCAGGCCATTGGGGTGAGCCGAAGCTTTTGTAAATTTTGGAATGGCTTTTTGGAAACTGGAAAAATTAAACGAAGACAAGGGCAAGAGACGATCAGTACCTGTCGCAACGGGCACGTAGAAATTGCACTCTTAGTGCAACCCAACTTCGAATTAGGTTAGATGTTGCCACTGGAAGGCTAGTATCAATGTAAACAGTAAGATGTCCAAAAACTGTTATAAGCATATAAATTATCGTCAAATTGAATGGGGGCGCGTATTATTCAGCGACTAATTCAGCCGGACAATTGACGAATTCTTATTTCTCCGGAAAGAACCTCAATAGCATTCAACCCCATACCGATCTTTATTTCATGGAAAATACTACTCGCTCTGGCCGATCTGTAACAAAATTCTTTGGGCCATTGGTTCCGTCTGTAACAGCAATGAGAGAATAGTTCATTTCTGTGGGCGATAATGCTATTCCCCATTGAGCAAACTTCGTGGGCAACTATTATAGTTTCATGAAGTTGGTATAGAGATATAGCAGTGACCAGCCAATTTCCCTATTAATCCAATAGCACCTACTTGGGATGATTTGGAAAGACGTGATTTTACACGAAATATGGAGAAGCTTATAAAAATTGCATATCGCTGTCAAGGACGAATGGGATATGTTTCCCTAATAATTGTTACATATTCTGATTGAGTTCACGTCATCAGTAATCCAATATTTCGCAGCATTTAATACATATATTACATCCCAAATGACTTAAATCGAACTACCTGGAACTATCCGTCGTTTCACTAATTTGAAAATTTATTTGTTTAATAGTTACGAAATCATTTGGATTTCCCTTGCATAGCAACCTGTGTAAGACGGTCACACTTTTAACTATGCAAATGCATAATATAACACGGTTCAGACTGAAATTGATGAACTCCGTGCCGATTTTAATAAGTTTGGAACAGAGCCGAGAAACTAATCACTGAAGTTCAATTAGAAAGTTCGCATTCCATACAAATACGTGCGCTGTATCTACGGAAGCAATAATATAGCGAACTTTTTTTACCGGATCCCTCAGGACGTTTTCCATTTGATTTATTTACACTGCTCAAAATAATCAACGGATATCTGATAAAAAATGATACATGCAAAAAAATATTTCACATAATATTTTAGTGTCAGTATATCAGTATCAATATTTGTACGCAAGCGGCTGAACGCATTATTGGGTTTGAAGCTTGTTTGGACCTTTTTGAGAGAGTACAAAGTGTTTATTTCCAATGTAGAAAAAATACAGAAATATTCAGGTTAGCAGGAGTTTTATTGTGGTAACCCTAACGAAAAATAGTTCGGAATAACGCATATGATCCTACGAATAGCCAAAATGCTTGGCATCTTGATGCCATGACTGGATTAGAGCGTTGAACAATTCCTGGGGAATCATATCACATTCGTTTATGATAGCAGATTGTAGGTTCTGGAACGTTCTCGGTAACATATTTCGTGCAGCAACACCTCTTTTCACAGCATTCCGAAAGTGTTCCTCCAAGGATATTATCCAGATATCTCTGGCCAGTGAGACCTCCACATTCTATGAAATGAAGGCCTGCGTGCCCTCCAGTGCTTATCACGCCCCATACCATTACATCCATTCTCATTTTGTGGAATCTTCACGACAAATTGTATTGTTATTGCTGGTTCCTATTTCACACTAAATCAGAATTTGCCTATTATGTGGTCGCAACGTATATCTGTAATATCGTCACTGAATAATGCTCCCGATTTATATTAACTCCAATTGGAATACTTATCAGCCTACTTTGTACCCGCTCTTTTACGCTCAGCGGCAACAGAAATACAAACCAACAGTTTTCTGACATATAAACCAGTTATGTAAACAATTTCAACGGTTGATACCCCCCTTCGAGCAGCAAACCCACTGACGCAACGATATCTAGGTGTTTTAGTGTTGTTGATGTTGGTTGACCTTGTCTTTGTTTAGTCGAATATTTCAAGTTCCCAGAAAACAATGCCGACATCTAGAATCGCTCACACTAGGATTTCTATTGTGTTCTTCTACCTCTCAATTGACCCATGACACTCCAAGCCTCGATCTGTGACAGACCATGATGTTTCTACTTTGGACGATACCCAAAATGGCAAAGGGACCACTACTAATCACAGCGATAATCTTTTGGATACTCAACCAGGAGCCTGTTGAAGCGCTCTTTTCAAGCCTCTAGCGACGAACGCTTGAAAACATGCCTCACGATGTTAAAACACGTGGATGTATTCGCTCTTTTGTGTAAACTGTTTTACACTTGTTTATTGAAATATATGTGGATATTATATTAACTGGCATTACTTTTTGCTAATTGATAATAAAAGTGGCTCAAGTAATGCCCATTTAAAAACCTGGTAAAAATCCGGAGAATATAGAATGCTACCGGCCAATTAGTCTTCTACCCGCTGCGTCGAAAGTTTTCGAAAAGCTTTTCTTCTGAGATTATGTCCTATTTTACAAAATCGTAAGATAAATCCAAACCATCAGTTTGGATTCAGAGAACAACATGGTATCACTGAGCAAACAGTGCTTACATCTCTAAAGAAAAAGGTATTGTTTCGCAGTATTCCTTGATGCTGAAAAGGCCTTTGACAAAGTTTGGCACACTGGGTTGCTATACCAACTTAAAAATATGCTGCGAGTAAGATAATATACTGTTCTTAAGTCCTACCTTAGCGAGAGATACTTTTCTGTAAAATAGCAGAATGCGTTCACATGCATGGGTTGCAATGTATGTCGATGTGCCTCAAGGAAGTGTACTTCAGCCCATACTTTATGTCCTGTGTGCGCCTGATCCACATATAACTTGAGGAACCACTAGAGCGACTTTCGCAGACGACACGGCGATACTGTAATCCCACAGCAATCCACGTATAGCTTCGGAGATCTTGTAGGAAAATTTGCTATATATTGAACAATGGACAAAGAAATGGAGAATTAGGATGAATGAGAGCAAGTCTGGCCATGTCACTTTTACCATCAGGAAAGCGACATTAAAGTTAAACCATCAGAAAATTACCTCAAGTGGGAGAAAACACATATCTTTAATAAAAGAAAACAACTAGGACCCAAACTGAGTAAACTATATTGGTTAAGTGGTAAAAAGTCGAAGCTATCTATCTATTGAAAATAAATTGTTATTATACAATGCGTCTCTAAAGCTTGGATGGACATATGGCGTAGAGCTCTGGGGGATAGCGTCAAACTCTAACATCGAAATTCTCTAGCGTTTTCAGTCAAAGGCTCGAAGAATTATCATCAAAGTACCAGGGTATATTAACAACTGAATCATACATCGTGACCTACAAGTACCATATGCCATGGAAAAAATTAAGAAGCGGTAAAAAATGTACAAAAATGTGCATCCAAACGTTTTAGTGAAAAATTTGCTTAAAAAATCACTGCAGTGTGCAGATTAAAGTGTAGAGGGCCCTCCGACCTAACGACCACTAGGCGAAAAAGAAATTTCCCGGGACTTAAGATTATTTTAGGCAAAGGGAGACATTACTGAATGTGATCCCGGCATGTTAATGTTCCAATATTAATGTCTGTACAATAATATGAAAATGGGAAATAAATAAGAAGATTAACTGGCTTTACTTTTTATTAATTGATAATAATGTCGAACATACGTTAATTACTTTGAGCAGTATTCATACCTTATACCCTATACACCGAGTCCCATCAACTAAATTCAGTTAATTCATTACCATGCTTTTTTAGAAAAAGTTCGCGGAGACGTAAACTTATTTCATTGGTCGCCGATATTTGGAGTTATCTGAAATTTCCGTGACGCCAATGTATAAAACCCTAGAGACGTCAACGATATGTATTCAAATTAGACTGTTCTCGATTTTATGCTAGATTTAAAGAACACTTTCAAATTTATACCTTCACCGAACTTTATTTAAATATATTTACGCACACATTTTCCGTTATTCGATTAATTACTTCCTTTATATGCTAAATTACAACTCTACACCTATAGTGCTAACTAATTTCCTGGCTAAGCGTTGTATAAAGAATTATTTATTAACAGAATGCATAAAATTTATTGCAATGTTAAATCAAAAACAGCGATATGTGTGGTGATAAATTCTCGGCTCCTGCATTAGGAAGAAATTAATTCCGAACTTTTACAAATATGGGTAGATAAGATGTGTGTCGCTTGGTGAAATTACATTCCATTTTATTTGTGGATGTACAAGTTTTGTTTGCAGTTTTTTTTTCAATATTTCTCTTATTAATTTTCTTAAATTTAAGTTAAGTTAAAAAAGGTTAAAAAATAGCCCTTACCACCATGTTGAGTAAAGAACTCTAAATACGCATTTCGGCCATCCTCAGCAGAAAACCACAAAGGAAGAGATATAATGTCAAGCGTAGCACTGCCACTATCAAACATTAATATTAATGTTTGATAGTGGCGTTCTAAGAACAGGATTGTTCTCGGAGTGCTACGCTTGACATTATATCTTTTCCTTTG